>PVIH01029192.1:0-14050 GCA_004025045.1 Sigmodon hispidus | reverse complement strand
CGAAGCAGCAGAAACTGCAGTTGTAGACAGAGGATATCTCAACGGAGCAATAGATACAGCTAGTGTGTGATTATTTATACAGCTCTGGGTGTGTTGGTATATGATCTGCGGCAATCTGTGTGTAGGGTGAGGTTGCACTGTGTGTTCAGCTCAGCTAGCTGGCTGTTTTGTGAATGCAGATGGTTTCTGGAGGTCTTGTGAATGGGTTATAGGGGAGGATGGGAAGGGATTTATTGCTTCTTGCTATAATTTCTTTCTCTCCCCCTCTCTGTGTCGTGGCATTCCCGGAGCTGTAGCTCTTAATGCTTGGCTAAGTGGCGTCATCCAGCTGAAATTGAATCGACCCATTAGAACTCCCCATAGGAATCTCTGTATCCGGTCCCTGGGTAATGACTGAAACAAATTTTAAAGGGGAGTGGGGTGGGTGGGGTGGGAGTAACAATTTTAAGGAGTCTCATTTAAATATCTCTGGCAATCAGAAGACGCTCAGAATTTCCTGATTGATAGTAGCTTCAGTCTGATAAAGACTGAGCTTCTTTAAGGGCTTCTCCCACCTCTTTTCCTCACTCATTCCCACCTTTTTTTTTTTTTTTTTTTTTCAGCACTAATGATTGTCCATCCATCATCCTCTGGGAAGCCATTACCCAGCCTACATTCCCTTTCTTCCTTTAGTATTTCATACATTTAACAACAAATATTTATTAAGTGCCTCCCTTTGTGCTAGGTGTTCTGGATTCCTGCCTTTATGGAGCCTCCTTGGGACTTTCCGGGTTCTGAAAATAAAGCAATAAAGCAGCCTTAATTTACTCTTAGAGAAAGACACATCTTTCTGTGATTCATCTTCAACCATTATTTAGTTTAGTAAGAAAGGTGGAGGGGGGGGTCTTCCTTCTCACATCCAGACAGACAGAGTATTGAAATGAATTCAAGCCTCATATTTAAAATTAAAGTCCTGCTTCAGTGAACTAGTGACAGAAACTTGGCCATCAACATTCTTAGGATGCTTTAGTTATCCCATCTATAAAATTAAGATGGCAAATGGTGACAGTTCAGTCTAAAACAAACTTGTGAGTCTGGAAACTCAGATTTTTAATCTTACTCTAATTCCTTGCGTGACTTTTGCAATTTACTTCCTCTCTAGAGCCCCAATTTCTACATTAACACAAGGAAATTTGATTTGTCAATTGCCATCTAGCTTTGTCATTATATTATTTATACCCTTTCTGGAGTATTAGAACAAAAGAAAACAGAAACTTTAAAAATGTATGGTTCTTTATTCTCATGTGTTCTGTAAAAGTTCTTCAAATTATTCTGTTGATATGTATCATATATGTATATAATACTCATACATATATAATTTATAAACAAATCTAAATGTTTTTTCAGTCATAATTACCAGCTAAGAGATTTTTCCTATGTAAATGGTTCTCTTTTATGGTTCAATCTTGTCCTTACACTTGACCTTAATGAAATTATGAAAACCATAAAAACTAAATCATAGATTCATCTGCAGATAATAGATTAGTAATGTAGTCCTTTAACAACTATTGTACATCATTTATATGCCAAGAACTTAATACTAGCTAGATCAGGCCAACAGATCAACATTCACAATTTTGAGTTCTCAATTTAGGAGGTATGTATCTGACTTTGGAAAATTCAGTTACCCCCCTCCCCAAGCTTATTTCTTCATCTTTAAAATAGAGATAAAAATAGTTTCTCCATCATAGAATTATATTGTTGCCCTGTAATTTGAATGAAGTCTTACATTTAGAAGTTTTATTATGTGACTGGCATATAAAAAGCACTCAATGAATAGTGACTATGAATTTTAAAAATTGTTCTCGCCTTAATTCATCCTATAAGAAAGGCAAGAGATGGCTTTAATTAGAAGTCTTTCCATTTTTTAAAAAGTTAAAAAAATTTCATTTTGTGTGTGTAAGTGTACCATGTGTATGCAATGAAAACAAGAGGGCATATTAGGAGCCATCATGAAGTTGCTAGGAACTAAACTAGGATCCTTTGCAAAACAAGTGCTCTTAACCTCTGAGCTATCTCTCCAGCCCCACCTTTCATTGTTTTAAGGTGCACGTTTAAATTTGAACTGGTGGGTTGCCCAATTATTTACCCCTTTGCTCTGTGAGTCTTTATCAAGGAAATAAAACCAACCAAGATTATTCAAACTTACATTTTAGGATACTTATGCCAAAATAATTGTGTTGAGGATTATTTATTCTACAATGCTTTCTATGGGCCAACCATTAGCAAATTGCTGGTATTCCAACAGCTAGATGTCCTGTCCTTAGAGAGTTTACATTTAACTAAGTAGGGAGATATTTTTATAATTTGCAAGATACTATCTAAAACATTTTATATGCTTTAACTCATTTAATTCTTAAACAATCCTATGTAGTTTATCTAGAAATAGTGTGCTTTTACAAAGGAGTAACAAAAGTTCAAAGAAATTAGGTAATTTACATGACTGATGAGTTTCAGATCTGGGATTCACCTTACTACAGGACTTGTGCATAGTGCCCAGCCACATGCAAATCCTCTCTCTCTCTCCATATATATATATATGTATGATTGCACATGTATGCATTATGCATATAACCTTCTTCCAAACTATTTGACATTTATTATGGTTAGAATATTTGTGTCTTCCACAAATTCTTATGTTGAAAACTAATCCAATGTGGTAGTATTAAGAGGGGAGTCTATTGAGAGTTAATTAGGTCATGAAATTGGAACCCTCATGGAATTGGTGATCTTATACAAGAGTCCCTGGTGAGCTAGAGTGCCCTTTGCACCATATAAGGATTTAGTGAGAAGGCACTACCTATGAATCAGAAAGTTAGACCTCACCAGATACTACCAGTAACTTTATATTAAACATCCCAGCCTCTAGAATAAATTCTGTGTTTTACTATTCTAAGATATTTTTATATAGCAGGTAAAACAAACTATATTAACTCTGAATATTTTCTATCATTATATACTTCTTTGCCTTTCAATATTATTCTCAGTCTTCTTGGAATATTTCCCTAATGTATATTTTTAAACCTAGGTGTTGAAGGCCCACATTGTAGGTAAAAATTTGTCTAATGACCTTGAAACTCTTCTTAAGGCTCCAGTTGGCTTCTTTATACTGTAATACTATCAATCACTGAATTTTTCTACCTTTATTATGATTATCTGTTTCTCATGTTAATTATTATTAGTGGTACATACAACATTTATTGCACTTGTCTTACTGCTGTATCTCTGGGGACTGGATATACTACCCACACAATTAATGCTTATTGCGTAAATTACTCTTGAAAATAAATCTGCATAACTTCTTGACCTTTGCATTTTAAGATACTATGTTCTCAAATTTCTTATGTAGGTTGATGATTTTTGATATACCATCAGACAAGCACAGTTCTATACAGAAAATTCTTAATGAGACATTACAAAATTCAGCATGCATTATCTGACATTTTGCTTTACAAAACAATTAGATTTTTGTAACAGTGCACTTCAGAGAATCTGTTAACGGTATATGCTTTGGAAAATAGGTTAAATAGATTCATTAAATTGCTGAAGATTATCTAAGTAGTTTGTGACAGTGTGGGAACTAGAAGCAAACACAGCTTTCTTGTTTTTCAACCCAGCACCTTCTTTTTGTTTATAAAATACCTTAATGCCATTAATTCTACTCCAAGTGAGTTTATAAGTACAATCACAGCACAAATTAGCCCATGTATTTCAGCAAGCTGCTGATTTCCAAAAATAAATAAATAACCTTGAAGAAGACCATAAAAATCACTCTGCCCTCCAAATATTTTCCTACTCTAAAAAAAATCTTGATTGTGATTTTATAATAAATTAATCACATCTTTAAACACTCTGTGGTAACTGCTCAGGTCTCTTTTATTATAACAGTTAACTCAAGCATATTTTAAAGTTAAAAGAATATGTCTAAATATTATACAGACTAAAAATAGGACTAAAATATAAAGCATTTTAGAGATTACAAAAGCAGTGAAGGACCCACAGAGAAACTGGCATCTGGGCAAAAAAAAAAAAAAAAAAAAAAAAAACTGAATAAGCATAGATAATTCACATAAATGGTACATGCAGAAAGTTCAGTTGTCAGAAACCAACTAGCACATGGAGTTCTAAGAAAAATGACACATTCAAATTGTCTTATGTAAGAGATATATTGAAAATAGGAATAAAATGTGTAATGTTGGAGAATAACTTGAATGACAGAATAATTTAGAATTAATGTTTTAGGAATCAAAAATAAAAATTTGAACCAATTAATGAAGTATAAAAATGAATAATTTTAAGAAAGATATACTGGGATGGGAGGTAGTGAGATAGTTCAGTAGGTAAAAGTGCTTGCTGTCAAGCCTGAGAACCTGAGTTCAAACCCAAGAATCCACATGATAGGAGAGAACCAACTCTTGTAAATTGTCCTCTAACCACCTCACACAAATAAACAAGCAAGCAAGCAAGCAAATAAATAAATAATGTGAAATTGAAGTTTAAAAGAAAGGCACAAAGGACACAATACATTGATTAGGAAGATTTTTGAATTAGGTCAGATAATTTAGAATTTTAGAGGACCTTGGAGAAATTAAAACAAAAATGATAGTGAAAAAGGGAAGCAAGAATGATATAACAATAACAACAACGCATTGCTATATGGAGAAGTAAGAAGGTGAAGATGAATTTAAAACAATATTAGTACTAGAAAAGACCTTTTAAACCATATTATCAAACCTCCATTATAAAATTCTATTCAAAATCTGCTTATCCTTATTTCTCTTTTATATTAATCTATGGAATCTTATTCCTTAAAGATCATTTTAAGTATGACACCCTGTATGACATTTTCAACATCTTACCATTTGTATTTCTGAACTTTCAAAACAGAAGAGTTGTGCTTTTGTGAAATTTATCCATTTTTAAAAATATTTGTTTTATTTTTACATGTGTCTAGGCTAGTCTTGAACACATTGTGCAATCAAGGATGATTTTAAACTCCTGATCCTGCTGCCTCCACTACTTGAATGCTGGAATCACAGGCACATGTCATCACTCCGTGTATATGCTGTGAATCAAGGATTTCATACCTTCTTAGGCAAGCACTCTACTGAGAGCTATATTTCCTAGTCAGGTACTTATCATTTCTAATTTGAACTATAATAACTTATGTATGTCTTACCTTTACAACTAAAATTAGCTCACCAAATATCCAACTATGTGCTCTTAAGGTACTTTTATTGTGATTATTGTAATTATACTGTGTTGTTGAAATAAACCATGGAACATGGAGCAGAGCCAGCTAAAGAATCCAGGTTTCCTGATGCTTGAGCTAACATTCTTTTTGCTTTACAACAAACACAAAAGATGGCAAGATCTTTGAACAATTTGGGTTTGGGGTAAGTATAGAACTTGAGGTGATCATGAGACATTTTCAGGTGAGAACATTTATTATAAACTTAATGGTGTGGTACTAAAATTTTAGTGAAATCCAGAACAGAGAAATTTAGGATCTGTTAATATGGAAGAGAGTATGGGATTTTTGAAAATGGATGAAGCTTCAGAAATACAGGGAAGTAATAGAGAGAAGGATTGTATACCATAAAGAAAGTTAGAGGGCTAAAAGATAAAGAACCAGTGAAAAACCAAATAAGTTATCAAAAGAGTATGATGTTATAGAACTGAAGAGAAAATTTCAATGAAGACATGAATTAGGAAAGTGGTTTAAAATATCTGACTTAATTTAGCTACATGGGACTAAAGGTGAATAATTGGAAAAAAGTTTGGTGGTAGAGCAGAAACTCATGCATTAATAGGTTGTGTTCAAATCATGACATGGTTATAAGATTTTATCAACAAAGGAGAGCTAGTAAATTATGAAATAAAAGGAAGAAAGTAGTGGAAAAGAAGAGATGAATAGGAGTTTTAAAGTGTTTGTTGGAGCCAAATTCCAGTGGAATTTGCAAGGATTGACATTCTGAACCGAAGCATGCTGTGTACTTTAGAGCAAAGGATAGTCACAAGCCTTATCTTTGTTACATTTTAAAGCAAAGGATAGTCACAAGCTTTGCTCTTGTTACAGTTTTACCTGGAATTACACTGCTGAAAAAAAGAACTTAAGCACCTGAAACTTGGATAAGACTATGACAACTAAGGAGTCTCCCATAGCTTGATCCTAGTAAATTCCAAAGGTCACAGAAAACATCTCTGCAACTAAGCCAATCTAGAGAAGGCTTTACTCAGATCTAGGTTTACAACTGATTCTATTAAAGTGTTGGGGTGACCCTGGTTTGGGATCAAAAGTTGAAGTTGCCTCTATGTTCAGGGTCCTGCTATTTCTCCTTGGGGGAGGGGGCAAAGATGGCATGGAGACCAACGACTTAGCCTTCAGGGACAGGTTGAAACAAGCAAGTCCAATTTTATTATGGAAGAGTAAACTTTAATATTCCTCCCTCCCAGATACTCCCCTCACCCAGGGGAAAAAGCTTTGATTTTCTGGTATCTGTGGCTGTGAGTGGTGGTCTCTCACTGGTCTAGGAATTTTGTATTCAGACTCTGCCCTCATCAAGGCCTCTAGGTTCTGACCTCAGGTTAGATGTGGAAGTGCTTAGGAGTATTTTCTTTTAAGGCACTAGTTATCACCAGTTTGTACTGGCTGAGGCCAGGCTGGTCTCTAGACCCCTTAGAAGACTCTATGTAATATTCATAAGATAAAGATGATAAAGCAATTTTATTTTTAAGTACTCATAAGTTCCATAAAGTAAAAAAGAAGAATAAGAATTACTAGAATTTATAGATGGATAATGGTCTTATATTCAATGTTAAAAACTTCTGAATAAATTAACAGTCTGAGTGTAATCTCAGAAATCTTTCCACCCAAAAAAAGAAGACTCTACAGAAAAGACATAAATATACCTAATTAGCAAACATACTTTCATTTTTTCTCTTTATCATACTTTAAGATAATTTAAATATTCTGTTATTTTCTTTAGTAAAGTATGAAATCCTTGATTAAGTAAACAATAAGCAAACATATTGAGAGCTAAATTTGTACCAGGTTTGGAGAGTAGAAGGAAATTAAAGCATAATAATAAATTTATTAATTATATGCATTTATTTTTTAATTTTTGAGACAAGATCATGCAATGTAACTCTGGCTCATCTGGCATTTGCTAAGCAGCCCAGCCTGTTTTGAACTTATGACAATACTTCTAGTCTTCCAAGTTGTTGGGATTATAGGCATGTGTCTCTTTGTCCAGCTAAATTTTATATTAACATCAATCTAATATTATTGTATAATTATGCTATTAATGAACATATAAACAATAGATGAATGTCTTATTCCATGGAGATCATATTCTCATAGTAATGATGTATAATAGGTAAATACATTAAAGGATATCAAGTGTTTTGGAGAGGAACAGAAAGAAATACATCTAATCCACTGTTGAGAGTAGTGATAGCATTTAAATATAAATTTGTGGGGGCTAGAGAGATGGCTCATTGGTTAAAAGCATTGGTTGCTCTTATAGAGAATCCAGTTTGATTCTCAGCCTCTGTGTGTCAGTTCCCAATTCTTCATAATTCCAGTTCCAGAAAACTGGTGTCATTTTCTGATCTCCACGCAACAAGACAAAATTGTTTATAATAGAGAATTGGGTTAGTTTTATGATGCAGTTCCCAATAATGATAAGGATTATTTTAGATGTTGAAGACTATGATATAAAGTTGGCTATAAATAAGCTCAGTATATTCTAAGAATTTAAGTGAGACATGCATTGTGGTGAGTTAAAGAGAAATATTCTGCCTATAATTGTGATATAGTATGTTTCAATATAATTCAATAAAACAAATGTATATAAAATATCTACTTAACATATGCTTGATGTGAGAGATGCAATGATGAATGTAGCTCTATATACTATGTTATAAAGCACTAACACACACTGGTTAAATGGATTGATTAATGGTCTTATCCTCATTATTCAGAGCATACAATAATAGAAACATAAAATATAAATTGTAACATAATATGCCAATAAACCAGAATGAGATGATTATGGTCTTAATTATGTTAAGGACAGTATAGACAAAGAGAAGTGACAGGTAGAAAATAGAACAATGGAGACTTAGTGACTTATGCATCATCAAAAAGTTTCACAAGATTCTTGAATGTATCATGATTTCTAGCACCTATAGACAGCTCCAAAACTAGCCACCTTGCCTGGAATAGAGTAAACTTGCAGATGTGGCTCAGGCTTCCTAACAGAGCTCTAAGTCCACATATCTAACTTTATATCAGCTATTGCCACTCATTGTTTTTCTTTCTCTTGACATTTTAGTTGTGAGCCTAGCCTTTAATAACTGAGCCATCTCTCCAAGCCTTTTTTTTCCCTCTGTCAAACAATATAGAAGCTGAGGGGAATTGTTATTTTATAGCTGATAGTAATGAAAGGCTTCCTTCATTGGATAAAATTTGATTCAAGTAAAAGAAAAACTCTGAGAAAGCAAGGACTTTGGGGTGCAGCCCAGTGGTACATTATTTACTGAGTATATATGAGGCCTTGGCTCCAATGACCAGCACCACAAAATTAATCAAATAAAGAATCAAAGGAAGGAAGACATTTGGCTTTATGCAGATGCTATCTCATCAACCGTAGATAGACCTCTGCAATGCAAATTCCTGAGACCAGAAACGTGAAAAGATTTGCTTTTATTCTGATAGTAAAAAATTGAAGAAAGACTGGTAGCATATGAGAAGCAACAAAGGCTATATAATTTGGAGTCCTGAAAGTGATGTTAAAGATTTCGTGTTTTATTCAAAATGGTCTGAGAAAATGTTATATGTTTTTTTGCATAGAGAAGTGATAAAAATTTGAAGTATAATTTTGTAATCATCCCTTTAGGTGCTCTGTGGAGTATATATATATTCAAGATATGGACTTGGGCTGGAAGTTGAGAAATAATTAGGAAGCTATTGAAGGAGTCTAGATACTAGAGTAGTAAGAGTAGACAAAAATCAAGTAATCGTGTAGATATTTTAGTGTAAAATCATTCTAGAGTAGTACTATTTAATTGGTAGCTGCATAAAAATAATATTCCTTTTGCTTTGGCTTCTTGCCTCTATCAAGATGAGTATACATTTCTAAGTTATTAAGTTACAGAAAACTCTGTGATTAAAATAAGCAAAATTACAAAAAAAGACTATGAAGTGTTTTATAAAAGTTTCAGGTAAAATTATAATAGATTGTTTTAGAAACAATTATTAAAATTTTCTACAACCATAAAGCTATATCAAAGTGTTGAATTTAGCCAATCTACACATCCATATCCAGCTCTACATCTATTCTGGGATTTTGTAAGCATCTCTGACTAGAAATATATCTAGAAATATATAGATTTCACTTAATATGTTGACACTGGTTAATAAATGCACTTTAAAAAAGAGTTGAGAAGTAATATTATACAGCTAAAAAGATTATTTACATACATATATGCGTATAATAACAAATAATGAAAAAAAGGTCATGATTTTTTTACAATATATAATTTTATTATTAAAAACACACAGGAACTGTGCATATTTATGGAGTACTTTGAAAGTTTCAAATGTACGTATGATGTGTAATGATGACTTCAGGCATCTGTTGTTTGTGTTGTGAAAACTTAAAGCCTGAAGAGGTCATGAATTTTAAAAAGGGCAAGAAGGGGTAATATAAAATGGTTTGGAGGGAGAAAAGGAAAGGGAGAAATGATGTAATTATAATCTCAAAAATAAAAGAAAGAATTTAAGTAAAGTTTGGGCATAAGAATACAGAATTGATTGAAATGCTGATTCTATTTTAGTCCTTAAAATACATATGTTTTGTTTTCTTTCATTTCAGTAAAAGGCTTCACCTATATTTTCCCAACACTGTGTATATGCCTGTGTGTATCTAAATAAAGCATAGTTTTCATGTTTTTTCAAAGGAGAAGACATTAAATTTGCTCTTAATGTAAAGGAAGAAATACCCCCTGATTTCTAACTTTACATGCAGTTTTGCTTTGATGGCCCAAATCATGAATTATGTCTCTTTTACTGATACATCCTATCTTGGACCTCGGTGTGTGCCCTATATAAACTCCTCATGTCCCAGAGAGATGACATTTTCATAGGAATTATCTCTATGACAATTTCAGAATGTTTCAAAAATTTCCATTTATATAATTTATTATATTGCCACTGAAGCTTTTGTCTACTTTCATGTCTCAGATGTGTTTCAAAAAGTAGCTAATATTACATTAAATATCTGACTGCATAGTGTTGATATTTTGGTTTCAACTTAGCAGGACACCTTCCTGCTTCACATATGTACCAATATTTATCTCACTTTATTCAAATTATCTCTATTCTTTTTCTCCACATTAATTAGAAATTTTATAATTTGGGAATAAGAAAACAATAGGGGCAAATTCCTACAAATATCAGGATCTCTCAGGTGATACATTCACATTTTACTCTCTTTTACAAGCAAGTCAGACTGGTGTAGGTGACAACAGCATTGAAAATTGCATTTGGCTCTGGAAGAAATTTATTTTCAGAACTCACATCCTACCAAGAACTAAATTTAACCATTATTTTCATTTCAACCCATTTTTCAACTTCAATTAAGTTTTAGCTTTGTGTTTCAAGGTTTTACCCGACCCCCTCTTACCAGTCATGAGCATTATTTATGTTAAACTTCCTCCCCACAACCACATCAGATTTCCCCTCCCTTGCCTTGTTGGCTTCTTTACTTTCTAGTTGTCTTCCTTTTATTTTTTATTATTTGATAATTTTACATCATGCACCTCATCAAACTCAGTTATCATTCCTTTCAGTTTCATACCTACTCTTATGATCTCCCCATTCACAGAACCACCCATTTATGCTGCTCATTTACTTACTGGAGCATAATTAAACACCCTGTGGCCAGACCCTTAAAGAAAAAAAGTCCTTCCTCACCCACACCCCTGCCAGAGGCCATCAATGAAGAAATGAAGCACTGTGTAGTTCAGCTATGTTCTAGCCTTGAGCTCTTGTATACAATGACAATTTTTTTTAAAGTCCACTAATGAGTGAGTACATCCCCTGCTTATCTTTCTGGGAGTGTGATACCTTGCTCAGGAGAATATTCTCTAAATCCATCCATTTGCCTGCAAATTTTAAGATACCCTTTTTTTTTCTTACTGCTGAGTAGTATTCCATTGTGTAGATGTACCACAGTTTGTTAATCCATTTTTCTGTTGAGGGGCATCTAGGTTGTTTCCAGGTTCTTGTTATTATGAATTATGCTGCTATGAACATAGTTGAGATAATGCTTTGGGGTGTGAATGTGCATCTTTAGGGTATATGCCTAAATGTGGTATTGCTAGATCCTTGGAAACATTGATTCCCAGTTTTCTGAGAAACCTTCATACTGCATTCCAGAGTGGCTGAACAAGCTTACACTGCCACCAACAATGGAGGAGTGTTCCCCTTGCTCTGCAACCTCTCCAGCACAGACTGTCATCTGTGTCTTTTATCTTAGCCAATATGACAGGTGTAAGGTGGTATCTCAAAGTTGTTTTGATTTGCATTTCTCTGATGGCTAAAGATTCAAGCACTTTTATCAAGTGCCTTTCAGCCATTTGTAATTCTGCTGCTGAGAATTCCATTTTTAGTTCTGAACTCCATTTTTGATTGGGTTATTCAAGGTTTTGGGCTCTAGTTTCTTGAGTTCTCTATATATTTTAGAGATCAGTCCTCTGTCACTTGTAGGGTTGGTGAAAATCTTTTCCCATTCTGTAGCCTGTCTTTTTTGTCTTATTGACTGTGTCCTTGGTTTTACAGAAGCTTCTTAGTTTCAGGCAGTCCCACTTATTGATTGTTGTTCTTAGTGCCTGTGCTACTGGTGTTATATTTAGGAAGTGGTCACCTGTGCCAATTGGTTGGAGGGTATTTGCCACTATCTTTTCCATCAAGTTCAGTGTGACTGGGTTTATGTTGAGGTCTTTGATCCACTTGGATTTGAGTTTTGTGTAGGGTTATAGGCTTGAATCTATTTGCATTTTTCTACACACTACCATCCAGTTATGCCAACACCAGTTGTTGAAGATACTATCTTTTTTCCATTGAATATGTTGGGCCTCACTGTCAAAAATCAGGTGTTCATAGGTGTGTAGGTTAATGTTGGGGTCTTCAATTCGATTCCATTGATCCACAAGTCTGTTTTTATGCCAGTACCAAGCTGTTTTTATTACTGTAGCTCTATAATATAATTTGAAGTCAGGGATGGTGATGCCTCCTGAGGTTCTTTTGTTGAGCAGAATTGGTTGTCTTTATTTTCTATTTCTCTTTACTCTTTTCTTTTTCCTCTGTATTCTGCTCCAATTTTCCTCTTGATGCTCATAACTTACAAAGAATCACTTAGAAGTACTCTTCTAACAGGTAAAGAAAGGACAGATGCTCAATGTTAAAAATAGGTTTTGTGCAATTATTTATAAAATCCTCTTTTATAAAATCCTCTCAGACTAAAGACAGTAATGTTTGTTGTCTTGTGTGATAATTGTTTCACATATAATACTAATAACATCCTTGCATTTGTTGAGTATTTATACTGTTTTAGCATATCTATTATATATTCAAGGAAATATTAGATAGATATAGTTATGAATCCATTAATGAAAATGCTAAAACTATTCTTATTTTATGATGAATCACTTAAAGCCAACAAAGATACAGGAAATGCACATTAGGTCAAACAACAATTTTTACAGATATTGTAAATTCTGTACACATATTAGTTGGGAAATATGAAGTAGTTATAGCCATAAAATGAGTTGTCATAAAATAATGTAAATTGTTTTTTTGTACTACTGCTACCCGATAGTTTGGCAGGAGAACAAAAATGAGACTCTAGAAAGAATACATTTAGCTCATAACCAGTTGATTGTCTGCAAGGGTACAAACACCATTTAATGAGAAAAGAGGAGTGTTTACAAGTGCTAGGAAACTAAATAGCCTAATGCCAAAGAATAAAGTTTGACCCTAACTTCAGCCATATAGAAAAAAATTAACTAGAACTAGATTATAGCTAAGAAGTAAATATTTGTGACCTTGGATTTTGCAACCCTTAAATACGTAAGCTAAGGAGGCATAGGAGTAAATATTTGTGACTTTGGATTGTGCAAACCTCCTTACATAGAATAGCAAAGTACAAGGGACAGAAGAAAACAGACAAATTGACATCTTTAAAAATCCTTAAAAACATTTTTTTTTCTGGAAAAATGTCACCAATAAAGTACACATACAAAAATGAGAAAATTGTTGCAGAAGATAGTTGTAAATGTAACCTATCTCTAATAAAGAATTCTTTCAACTCAAGAATAAATGGGAAGGGAGATGAAAAATGGACAAAGGATTTGAACAGAACCTTCCCAAATAAGATAGATATATTAGCAACCAATGTGTGCATACAAAAACACTCAATATCAACAGTGGTTAGTAAAATGCAAACCAAAACATAATTACATACTTTACAACCACTAGAATGGCTGATATTGAAGCAATTGATAGCAACAGTATTAATGGGGAGTTGGAGAAATTGGAAAACTTACATCACTGATGAGATTGTAAGCAGTTTGAAACTGTGAAACATGAAGTTACAATATGATTTAACAATTATAGTAGAACATATACATTCAAAAAATACTGAAAACATCTGTCTATATAAAATATATGTATTAATATTTAATAGCAAGGTTATTTAAAATTAGTCAAAAGACAGAAATAGCCAACACTAAGAAGATAAATAAAATGAAATATTTTTCAATCATAAAATAATTAAAAATTAATACATACATTATCCTTGAAATTAAAAAAAGCCAGACACAAAAGTCATGGACTGTATGATACTGTCTATATGATGTCTATAGTAGGCAGATATATAAAGACAAAAAGTAGAATAGAGGTTTGGGAGGCTAAAGAAGAAGAGAGTTGGAAGTGATTGATAGA
>PVIH01029191.1:0-14079 GCA_004025045.1 Sigmodon hispidus | reverse complement strand
ATGACTAGAAAGTTGTGCCACTGTGGGCCAACCTTTGACCATCTCTAATCTCATGAATGTAACCTAAAAGTTGAGACTTTCTGGAACTAGAAGATTTTCTATGTCCTTTAGAGCACAAATAGCTCTAAGGTTCATAGAGTAATAACCATGAGATCATTATGAGGCCAAAGGAAAATGGAGAATTGATATACATGGCAAAGTGGGCCTGAAATCCTTAGAGAAATCTCCCTGGCGACCATTACACCAGAGAGCAATTGCCTTTAGTGTGTTCCTTCTAATTGGCTTTTATCCTTCCACTTTATCTCTCAACAGGACCCCAGTGTTTCTGTCTCACTTGCTGTGTGTGGACAGCTAAGTCCATGGCCAAAAACATCCACTTAGAGCAATCCTGCTCGACTGGAAAATACTTGGAAGATAAGTAGGCAGGGTGAGGACCCCACAAGAACCACAACTTCTTCCAGAATTGGAGTTGGGACCTAAAGTCAGGACTTGAAAGGTGTAATTTACGTTATCTCAGGACCCATGCACTTTTTCACTAGAACTTATGTGGAAGTAGGATTTTAGAAATTAACCTCACCCAATCAAGCCCCTTCACCTCTCCCTCACTTTTTTACTCTGAATGTCATTTTTCTCTCTCTTTAGTCAGATTTCTGAATGTCAGTGAATAGAATTTTCTCAAACATAAATCTGGGGTGTGAGGTGGGTGATGAATTCTAAGAGATCTGACTGTGAAATCCATACCTACAGTTTTTTTTTTTCACTTGTGTTATGAGGATAACAGGGCCGTCTAACAACAAGTAAAACAGTGAATGTAAATCCTGTCAGGGATGTAAGGCAGTCATAGAGACCAGAATCAAAATAAAGTTATGCTGTGTCAGGAAAGTTGACTGAGATCAAAACAAGCTTGTCCCAGTTTCCCCATTTTTTCATTGTCCAGATGCATATTTCATTTTTCTTTTTTAGAATTCTGCTTTTAACATAATACCTTGATCTCCTTTGAAGTAGATGGCTTCATTAATAATTTTCGGATAGCTAGAGACAAAGTCAGTGTTAATAATATGACACAGTATTCATGTAATTTGTTTTGCCCCTTTGAAAGGCCTTGGGCAGGTTTTGGTTGTTCTGCTCCATTGTCCTGGCAGTCTGCTATCAAAAGGATGGCCAAGCTGGTATTGGAATGCACACAATAGCTGCGGACAGTGTAGGTCTGGCTACTTTAATAACTTCACCTGGTTTTGTGCCTCACATGCCTCAAACTGATCACTTCCTTATCAGGTCAGGACTGGGAACCATCTTGATTAGCTCTATGAATCTAGTTTAGTCTCCATTCAAGATTTACATCAGTCAGCTTTTCTTCTGTCGTTGTCCAGACAGATGATGAATACAGGGAACATGTCCATCAAAGAGAGTGAGTATATTCACAATTCTCCCTTTATCGAATTGGAAAATTATCAAGAAAATATTACTGGGAATAAAAATAAGAATTTATATCACCCCGGTCTCTTCTGGAAATAGTGTGCTTCACAGAATACCCTGAAGCTTGACGACCCATGTTACCAGTGCAATTTAAGAAACAAATGAAATCTGTTGTAGCTGATAGATCAAGAGATTCTTTGAACTTACTCTTTTAGATCATGGATGCTTATACCCTCCCAGTAAACTCGGGATTCAAAGGCATTAGTGCTAACTTTATTGGGAAATAGCAACTTTAGTGTTCTTAAGCAGTTAGACAAATTCATAGTGAAAAAGAACATCAGACTAACCCCTTTATTCTGAACCTTTAATCATAATCCTTCTATGTTGTTGCCCAAGAAATAAAAATACTGTAAAATTGAGATAATCCTCCCTTAGAGCCAAAAGTGAACTATCACTTCCAGGCTAGGTATTTCATATGAAGGCTTTCACAAATTATATTCCATAATTTTAATAATCATAAATGAACAATTTTATCACAAATATAATTGTAATATACTCCACACTACTTTTAAAATGCCATATTAAATATATTAGCAAATGCTTTGAGAAATTCTTATAAACAGGGAAACTTTTCCTAAAAAAAAATGTAACAAATATTTCCAAAGTCATAATCTGAGACATAAAACTATTTCATATTTGTTTTTGAAAAACTGCCACAGATACTGTCACAGCAATGAGGTAGTAGTTACACCAAGAAGTATCAGTGAACAATCAAAAACATTTTATTTCAATCAATGGCATCTGCCTTCTCTTTCATAATATCAGCATTTCAAGGGTGCCTTAATATCTATTTCTAGTCAATTTTTTAAATATCATTTCACAATGTTTCATGACATTACTTGAATCAGTTAAGATCTGGAAAACTCATTATCAGATAGAAAGAACACAGTGGGCCTTTTTCTACAGAAGGACAGTGGGATGTTTTCTATCTTCCAAAATCATTGGAGCAAAAGACAGAAAGTGCTACTATTTCAATTAACCAAGCATGCATTGATTTCTCCTCTCTGACTCTAGGGTCACAGAAACAATGATTGAAGGAAGAAATATTACCAAGATCACCCAGTTCATCCTGCTGGGATTCTCAGACTTTCCCCAAATCATAGCACCACTCTTTGTTATATTCCTCATCCTTTACATGACAACGCTGACCTGGAACCTGTCCCTTTTTGTTTTAATAAGAATGGATTCCCACCTGCACACACCTATGTATTTCTTCCTCAGCAATCTGTCCTTTATAGACCTCTGCTACATCACTTCTACAGTCCCAAAGATGCTTTCCAACTTCTTCCAGGAAAAGAAAACAATCAGCTTTGTGGGATGCATAGTTCAATACTTCATTTTTTCCACTATGGGACTGAGTGAATGTTGCCTCATGACAGCCATGGCCTATGACAGGTATGCTGCCATTTGTAACCCACTGCTCTATTCATCAGTCATGTCACCCACCCTCTGTACTCGCATGGCAATGGGAAGTTATACAGCAGGGCTCATAGGTTCTTTATCTCAGATTTGTGCCTTGCTGCAGCTCCACTTCTGTGGACCTAATGTCATCAGACATTTCTTCTGTGACATGCCCCAGCTGTTAAATCTATCCTGCACAGATACTTTCTTTGCACAGGTCTTGCTTGCCATATTATCAATGTTGTTTGGGTTTGCAAATGCCTTAGCCCTCATGATATCCTATGGTTACATCGTCTTGTCAATCATGAAGATCACTTCAGCTAAGGGCACGTCCAAGGCATTTAATACCTGTGCTTCTCACCTGACAGTTGTTTCTTTATTCTACACCTCCAGTGTTTTTGTCTATTTGCGTTCCAGCTCTGGTGGCTCCTCCAGCTTTGACAGATTTGCATCTGTCTTCTACACTATGGTGATTCCAATGTTGAACCCTTTGGTTTATAGTCTGAGAAACAAGGAAATCAGAGATGCTCTAAAGCGGTTACAGAGGAAGAGGAGATGCTTCTAACTAGAAAAATTCTGAGATTTCTCACTGTTTGTCAGATCAGTGAGAAAATATCTAGTTACATTGAACAAAAATCAACATGATATAGATTACATAGCAACGTAGACCATAAGTGATTCAATGCTACTGAAACATTAATCCTTTTAAGTCCTGAAGATTTATCTTTTTATTTTTTATTTATTTATTTTTACTTTTGAATTAAGTCTTTTATCCATGTATCCCCTTGTTCAAACTCCCTCCTCCTCCCAATCATTTTACATCAGAAATAGCCTCTTCTTTCATTGTTTATCCACAATATTTTTGAAACATCAAAATTTATAACTTTTTTTTGCTTCTGCAGTTAAAAATTTCTTAGCTCTGCGTCCTGTTCTTACAGAAGATGACTGGTTGGGGCTCCCTGCGTCAAAACCCTTCTGGAAAAATGGCCCAATGCAGCGTGATAATGACCTGTTGGGTTGTTCTCTGTTTCTGAACAGGGAACCTACTATTTGAAGAAATGAAAGAAATAACATCTTGGCTGTGCCTTCTGGAAACAAACTACTAGTTACAGTGTTTTAAGAAAAATCAATGCTAATCATTTATCAAGTTTCAGGTCATATGCTTGTCTCCATCAGCTAATCTCTAAGAAGTGAAGAAGATATGGTCTAACTCTTCAGTAGTAATGAAGAATGTGGTTTGTCTAGAGCTATTTAATATAAGTGTGGTTATTTCATTATTGAAACCAAAATCTGGATGATATTTCATATTTAAACTTCAAATAACCAATTGCAGTATCTGTTACTATGATTTCTTTTTCCCTATTAAGGCATGACTGTCCCTGTTTAACTTAGACAATGGTATCTGTGACTGTTAAATTGCTTCTAATATTAAAAGTACCTGCTCTATTTCTTATGGCAATAAACATATAAATTTACTGTGCTAAGTTATCAAATAGCCAATTTTCTAAAGAGTAATTGGAAATATAGAAAAATAACTGGCCTCTAAAGTTAAAAGGACAATATAGGTATAATCAAGAAACTATTAAATAAAATTGATAAGAAAAGAAGAGTCTTGTTATTTTTTTTTAGGGGAAGTCTACAGCATGTATCCTAATTATACAAATGTAGCTCTTTCTCTTTTGTCTCTCTAAAAATGGACAGTTAAAAAAGAGTTGTACAAGTAAAATAACATAAATATTTTGTAAAAAAACTGATATTGAAGACACAAATACATTTTAATGGGAAAAAAGGAAACTACTAAGTGTCCATCAACCATCCTGAAGCCTGAGCAGGCATGTCTGAGAGGAACTTGAATGGCCAGCTGTGTAGAGAGCATGATTACTTCTTTGTATTTGGGATGATGAAAACAAATTTGGGATTAGGAGACAATGGCATTAGCTTGTTCCATATTTACTTTCCTAGTTTCTTCATCACTTAAGATGATACTTGACAAATGCTCAAAACCACCTTTAACTGTAATGAGTTTTGCTAGAGAAAAAGGTGCCAGAGTGAGGTGAAGATTTGCAATGTTGTTTGGAATGACAAATGCTTTAGTATGGTAATATGTTATCACTGTGTTGCCATGTCCATCATGAGGATCACAACAGCTAAAAGCAGTTCTAAGGCATTCAACACCTGTGTTTCACACCTTAGAGCTGTTTTCCTCTTCTATACCTCAGGTTTGTTTTTCTATTTGAGTTTCGGCTCTGGTGGTTCCTCCAGCTTTAACATATTTTCTTTCATGTTCTGCACTATGGCCACTCCCATATTGAGTCCCTTAATGTCCAGAGCAAAGAGGTTACATAAAAGGACTCCTCCCTGTTCATGAGGTCACAAATAAGCATCTTTTAGAGAGGTTTGTCTACAAGTTACCATAATGTGCATATTAATGAAATATTACAAAATTCTGAGTTTAAACAAATGCTTAATTGGTTATAGACTATAAATGTCAATGTAAAACAATGGTTCTGTTGCTGCCACAGGAACATCTGATTCTTGAGAGTTTGTTTTACATTATTCAGAGGTGACATCTGCTTCTTATTCCCTTCATAAGTATATTTAATAATTGATACAAAAAATGTCTACAGCCTGAAAAAAATATAGACTTTATACTAACCTGGTAATACCTCTTTAAATGACCAATCTGATATGGCTGAAGATTTTTATTGGCATCTCTCATCCAATAAATCCTGGTCACATATTTGTCTATTACAAGTGTTAGAAAAAAAAGGAAGAAATTACCTATATAAAAAAGAGTGGAGGAAATAAGAATCTGGTGTTTTCAAGGTTCAGTTACTAAAATGCATGGTGGCTTGTGTTTTTTAGCTAGAGTCCGTGTCAATGCCAATAGCAATAACTGATGTACTCTGAACACCTCTCATTACATCCTAATGAGATTTCCCTGATGTATGTAGACAAAGAAATCTCATTACAAAATGGTTTCTGACATTTCAGTACTTATACATTGTAATAAGGATCACTGAAGACTATATTGTACTAAGAGATACTAAAAACAAATAAGGGAAATTGATATACCTTATTTTTTTAATCACCTGTATTCAATGCTTTACATTCTAGAGTTAGGAGGTATATGAGATGATACAGCAGATGAAATAAAATAATTTTACCTATATGCTTATAACTTTTAAGAAGTATCAACATTCATAGAATAATAGGCACTAATGCAAACTGATTTCTCTCTGGTCAACTATTCCTATCTAAATGAGAGCATAGCACTTGTGATTCCAGATTTTTAATTAAAAATAGGATTATAATGTGATAGATATTGCACAAATTCTATTTGATATTATAATAAAACCTAGAATCAGATACTGGGGAAAAGCTGAAATATCAGAGAGATAAGAAACAGACCACAGCCAATTTTCATCCAGTTAACCTTCAGCCCTCTCTCCATGAATCCTCTTCTTCCAACCTCTCCGTCTTCAGCAATCAAGGGAAGTCCCAGTGAACGCTAAACTCCTCCCTTCTCTCCCTCAGCCTAGCTACCTTAACTTACTGGTTCAAGTTTCCTAGAGCTAAGGTTAAAGGTGTGTGTCACAACAGTCAAGCTCTGTTAGGTCTTGAACTCACAGAGATCCAGAGGATCTCTGCCTCTTACATGATGGGATTAAAGGTGTGGGTCACCACTTCCTGACTTTCATGGCTTGGCTCTATGGGAGGGAGGCTCTGTCCTCTTGTATTCTAGACTAGTTTCTATTAAGTAAACAATATATCACCACAGGTATTAATAACAACAATGCCTTGTTTTGTTAGTTCATCAAGACTTGAACATACCAATTTAAACCAGATGTCATAAAAACATGTTAATTGTAGCAATTAGTTAGATTTGTTATATTATTAGTGTTGTCTAGGGGAACAATTCTAATAAGAACTGACAGGTGACACTATTTGACTAACATAATATGGAAGAGATAGTCAAATGTTTTATAATATATTCCTTGAGTTTACACATGGCCAAGATTGAGAGATTGGGGATTGTAGAACATATGAGAAATTGAAGAATTTAACCCTTCCAAGGAAACAATACAATATCAATAGAGGATATGTGGCCACATATCCAGACAAATTTTAAGAACATCATTTGTTAAAGATTACAATGCATGATAAATATACATCTGAAGGACTACAGGAGCTACAGACATACCCATAGATGGGAAATTGACTAAAAGATCCATATCCCTTTTGTCTTTATTTTTATAATTTTTTGATTGCTCCAAGACCTTTGCATAATTTTGGAGAACATTGTGATGCTTTGGAGTATGCATGCTCTGAATAATATCTAAATCAGAGTAACTTTCAGATTCATGATTTTAAGTGACTGTGTGGTTTTTAAAAAGAATTCCATATTCAAAATCCTGCTTCATACTTGAGGGAGAAAAACATCAAATGTTTTTTCCCAATATTGCAGAAACTATGGCACAAAGTATAATAAGAGACATGAACAGAAGCAAAGTATAACAATATACTTGTACGGAAATGTCATAATGAGACCCTTCATTTTATGTGCGACCTAAAAGATAATTAAGAAGCTCATATGGAAACTGTTTTGAAATATACAATATACTATTGATAGCTATATTCAATATACTATGCAATAGAACATCAGAAATAACACAATGCTTATGAACACTATGCCAAGTCTCATTTCTTCCCCACATCTCACTCCCTCAGTCTCTTATAAGCAATGTTCTACTATCAATGTCTATAATGTCAACATTTCTAGTTTTCATTTGTGAGTAAGCTAATTTAGTAATTCTCTTTGTGTTTTTAATTTATATAGTATCTACTGTACCCATCTATATTGTCACAAAATAATGATATTTAAAATTTGTAAAGCTCAGTTTTGATGGATGCAAAGCCTGAAATTTTTAGCTAGTGAACAGTGCCTAACTAAACATCTGATTGTACATTTTTCTTGCTCATACTGATTTTTTCTTAGCTAATGCAGATATTAAGATTGCTAGATCATATGAGTTTTCAACTTATTGAGTAATGCATATACTGTTTTCTATGATTCACAACATTAACCCCATCTACTATATACAGAACTCATCTCCACATTCTCACAAACACCTTTTGTCTTTTTCTTTTTTCTTCTTTTTTATTATGAATAAAGAAATCACATTTTCTATCCCTGTACATCCTCATTCAATGTCCCTTCCCCCTCCCACCACATCAGATCACTCTCTGTTCTCCACATCTCCTCATCCCCCACAAAGGCAGGCGGTCCCAAGGTCCCTATATTGCTTAGTTCAGCCTCCACTCCTGGCAAATCCGGTTTTCTCCCCCCAACATCAAGACTGAGTCACGTGTTCCTCTGGGGGAGTGAGATCCAAGGAGTCAGTCCAAGGTGTTTCTGATCCCAAGATGTTCAGTGGTTATGGTTTGCAGCTTGGGCATGCTTTGCTGTTTTTGTTTGTTTGTTTGTTTGGAGTCCACTAATGAGTGAGTACATCCCCTGCTTATCTTTCTGGGTTTGTGATACCTCGCTGAGGAGGATATTCTTCAAATCCATCCATTTGCCTGCAAATTTTAGAATATCATTTTTATTTTTACTGCTGCGTAGTACTCCATTGTGTAGATGAACCACAGTTTGTTAATTCATTCTTCAGTTAAGGGGCATCTGGGTTGTTTCCAGGTTCTTGCTATTACAAATAATGATGTTATGAAGATAGTTGAGCCAATGCCATTAAAGTGAGACTGTGCATCTTTGGGGTTTACACCCAGAAGTGGCATTGTTGGGTCCTTGGGGAGATTGATTCTCAATTTTCTCAGAAATTGCCATACTACATTCCAGAGTGGCTGAACAAGCTTACACTCCCACCAACAATGGAGGACTGTTCCCCTTGCTCTGCACCCTCTCCAGCATAGGCTGTCATCTGTGTCTTTTATCTTAGCCAATCTATCAGGTGTCAGGTGGTATCTCAAAGTTGTTTTGATTTGCATTTCTCTGATGGGCAAAGATGTTGAGCAGTTTTTCAAGTGCCTTTCAGCCATTCATAATACTTCTGCTGAGAATTCCCTTTTTAGATCTGTACCCCATTTTTTGATTGAGTTATTCAAGTTTTTGGGCTCTAGATTCTTGAGTTCTTTATGTATCTTAGAGATCAGATCTCTATCATTTGTAGGGTTGGTGAAAATCTTTTCCCATTCTGTAGACTGTTGTTTTGTCCTATTGACAGTGTTCTTTTCTTTACAGAAGCTATTCAGCTTCAGGAGATCCCACTTATTGATTGTTGATTTTAGTGTCTGTGCCACTGGTGTTATATTTAGGAAGTGGTCACCTGTGCCAATTCGTAAAAGAGTATTTCCCACTTTCTTTTCTATCATGTTTAAAGTGGCTAGATTTATGTTGATGTCTTTGGTCCACATGGATTTGCGTTTTGCGCAGGGTGACAGGAGATTTGAGTTTTGTGCAGGGTGACAGGCTTGCATCTATTTCCATTTTTCTACATACTACCATCCAGCTATGCCAACACCATTTGTTAAATATACTATCTTTTTTTCCATTGAATATTTTGGGCCTCTGTGTCAAAGATCATGTGTTCATAGGTTTTTGGGTTATTGTCTGGATCTTGAAATCTATTCCATTGATCCACAAGTCTGTTTTTATGCCAGTACCAGGCTGTTTTTATTACTGTAGCTCTATAGTATAGCTTGAAGTCAGGGATGGAGATGCCTCCTGAGGTTGTTTTGTTGAGCAAAATTGTTTAGGCAATCCTGGCTTTCCTGTTATTCCAAATTAAATTGAGTATTTTTCTTTCAAGGTCCAAAAAGTATTGTACTGGGATTTTGATGAGCAGTGCACTGAATATGTAGATTGCTTTTGGTAGAATTGCCATTTTTACTATGTTGATCCTACCTATCCAGGAACATGGGAGATCTTTCCACTTTCTGATATCCTCTTCAATTCCTTTCTTCAGTGATTTAAAATTTTTGTCGAATAGGTCTGTTACTTCTTTGGGTATAGTAACCCCAAAGTATTAAATAATACTATTTGCAGCTAATATGAAGGGTAATGTTTCCCTTATTTCTTTTTCAGCCCTTCTATCTTTAGTGTATAGAACAACTACTGATTTCTTTGAGTTAATCTTGTATCTTGCTACATTTCTTAAGGTGTTTATCACCTGTAGAAGTTCCTTGGTAGAATTTTGTGGGTCACTTATGTATACAATCATATCATCTGCAAATAGAGATAGCTTCACTTCTTCTTTTCCAATTTGTATCCCCTTAATCTCCTTTCATTCTCTTATTGCTTTAGCTAAAACTTTGAGAACTATATGGAATAGATAAGGGGAGAGAGGACATCCTTGTCTAGCTCCTGATTTTAGTGGGATTGCTTTGAGGTTTTTTTTAAGTTTGATGCTGGCTGTCAGCTTTTTGGGATGTACTCACTCATTAGTGGACTCTAAACAAACAAACAAGAAAAAAGGAAAGCATGCCCAAGCTGCAAACCACAACCACTGAACAGCTTGGGATCAGAAACATCCTGGACTGACTCCTTGGATCCCACTCCCCCTAGAGGAACACCTGACTCACTCTTGAGGGAGGGGGGAGAAAACTGGATCTGCCAGGAGTGGAGACTGAACTAAGCAATATTGTTCAGTGGGACCATGGGACTGCCTGCTGCCTGCCCAGGGTGGGGATGGGGAGTTGTGGAGAAGACAGAATGACCTGATGTGGTGGGAGGGGGACGGGACCTTGAATAAAGATATACTAGGATAGAAAGTGTGACTTCTTTGTTCATAATAAAAATAATAATAATAATAATAAATATTTACATCAAAAAAGAGGAAAGTTCATAGCTCTAGATCCCTATATGAAAAACCTAGAGAAATCCCACACTAGAGAACTAGCAGCTCAGCTGAATGCCTTAGAACAATTAGAAGCAAACTCACCTAGAAGGACTAGATGGCAAGAAATAATCAAACTTAGAGCTTAAATCAATACAATTGAAACAATTAGAACAATACAAAGAAAAAAATGAATCAAAGAGTTGGTTCTTTGAGAAAGTCAACAAGCTAGATAAACCCTTATCCAAAGTAACCAGAAAGCAAATAGAGAGTATCCAAATCAACAAAATCAAAAATGAAAAGGGGGACATAACCACATAATCCCAGGAAATCGAGGGAATTATCAGGTCATACTTTGAAAACCTATACTCCACAAAAATGGAAAACCTAGAAAAAATGGACAGCGTTTTGGACAGTTATCATTTACCAAAATTAAATGAAGATCAGTTGATTATCTAAACAGACCTATAACCCTAAAGGAAATTGTAGCTGTCATTAAAAATAAAATAAATAAAAATAAATTTTTTTTTAATTTTCCCCCAAAATAAAAGCCCAGGTCCAGATCATTTCAGGGTAGAATTCTACCAGTCATTAAAGAAGAACCAATAGCAATATTCCTCAAAATGTTTCATAGAGAAGAAACTGAAGGAATATTGTCAAATTTTTTTATGAGGCCACAATAACTCTAATACATAAGCCACTGAAAGACACAACAAAGACATAGAATTACAGAACAATTTTCTGTTGTAGGAGGTTTCCTGGGGACATTTTGGGCCCAGGGTTATGGAACCTGATTCATGGCGGCATTTGTACCCCAAAGAAATGAATCACATGCTTATATCCTTTATACTGTTTGGCCCATGTCTCAAGCACATTACTAGCTAGCTCTCTCATCTTAATTCAACCCATTTCCATTAATGAATCTGCCACATGGCCCGCGGCCTGTGGCTCACCTATACCTCTTACATGTTCCTCCTTCAGGGTTCTGATGGCAACTGACTAACTCCACCCTTCTCCTACCTGCCTACCCTCTGATTCTCCACCCACTTCTACAATGCTGTGCATAGGCCAAAACAGTCCTTTATTTACAGGATACAGAGAATATTCCACTACAATTTTCCTTATAAATATTCGTGCTAAAATTCTCAACCAAATTTTGGCAAACCTTATACAATATATAAAAAGTATTATCCACCATGATCAAGTACACTTCATCCCAGAAATGCACGGATGGTTCAACATACAAAAAAACCTTAAATGTCATCCATCATATAAACAATTTGCAGAAAAAAAACACACAATCATATCCTTAGATGCTGAAAAAGCCTTTGACAAAATCCAACACTACTTTATGATAAAAGTCCTGGAGATATAAGGAATACAGGGCATATATCTAAAAATAATAAAGGCTATTTACAAGAAGCCAACAGCCAACATCAAACTAAATGGAGAAATACTCAAAGCAATCCCACTAAAATCAGGAATGAGACAAGACTGTCCCCTCTTCTCTTATCTATTCAATATAGTTCTGGAAGTTTTACCTAAAGCAATAAGAGAACACAAGGAGATTAAGGGGATACAAATGGGAAAAGAAGTGAAACTATCTCTATTTGCAGATTATATGATTGTATACATAAGAAACCCACAAAATTCTACCAGGGAACTTCTACAGCTGATAAACACTTTCAGCAAGGTAGCAGGATGCAAGATTAACTCTAAGAAATCAGTAGCCCTCTTATACACTAATGATAAAAGAGCTGAAAAAGAAATAAGGGAAACATCACTCTTTTTAATAATTGTAAATAGAATTAAATACCTTGGAATAATTATAACCAAAGAAGTAACAAATCTATTTGACAAAAGCTTTAAATCACTGAAGAAAGGAATTGAAGAGGATATCAGAAAGTGGAAGGATCTCCCATGTTCCTGGATAGGTAGAATCAACATAGCAAAAATGGCAATTCTACCAAAATCAATCTTCAGACTCAATGCACTTACCATCAAAATCCCAGCACAATATTTTTACAGACCTTGAAAGAATAATATTTAATTTCATTTCGAAAAACAGGAAAGCCAGAATTGCCAAAACAATTTTGCTCAACAAAAGAACCTCAAGATGCATCACCATACCTGACTTCAACTTATACTATAGCGCTACAGTAATAAAAATGGCCTGGTACTGGCATAAAAAGGCTTGTGGAACAATGGAATCAAATTGAAGATGCTGACATTAACCCAACAATCTATGAACACCTGATCTTTAATAAAGAGGCCCAAAATATTCAATGGAAAAAAGATAATATATTTAACAGATGGTGTTGGCATAGCTGGAGGTTAGTGTGTAGAAAATGCAAATAGAGGGCTGGAGAGATGGCTCAGTGGTTAAAAGCACTGACTGCTCCTCCAGAGGACCAGAGTTCAATTCCCAGCACCTATATGGCAGTAGTTACAATTGTCTGTAGTTCCAGTTCTAGGCAAATGTCAAGGCAAATAAATAAATAAAAAGTTGTTTTAAAAAAGAAAAAAGAAAAAGAAAATGCAAATAGATTCAATTCTATAACCCTACGTAAAACTCAAATTGAAGTGGATCAATGTCCTTGACATAAAACCAACCACACTGAACCTGATAAAAAAAGAATGTGGGAAATACCCTCCAAGAAATTGGCACAGATGCTCCCTTCCAAAATACAACACCAGTATTACAGACACTAAGAACAACAATCAACAAGTGGGACCTCCAGAATCTGAGAAGCTTCTGTAAAGTCAAGGATACTGTCAATAAGACAAAATGACAAGCTACAGAATGGGAAGAGACTTTCACCAATACCACAAGTGACAGAGGACTGATATAAGAAAATATAGAGAGAACTCAAGAAACTAGAGTCCAAAACCTTGAATAACCCAATCAAATAAATGGGGTTCTGAAAAAAGGGAATTCTCAGAGGAAGAATTACAAATGGCTGAAAGGCACTTGAAAAACTGCTTGACATCTTTAGCCATCAGAGAAATGCAAATCAAAACAACTTTGAGATACCACCTGATACCTGTCAGATTGGCTAAGATAAAAGACACAGATGACAGCCTATGCTGGAGAGGTTGTGGAGCAAGGGGAACACTCTTTCATTGTTGGTGGGAGTGTAAGCTTGTTTAGTCACTCTGGAATGCAGTATGGTGGTTTCTCGGAAAACTGGGAATCAATCTTAAGGATCCAGCAGTACCACTACTGGCCATATACCAAAAAGATGCACATTCGAACTTCAAAACATTAGTTCAACTATGTTCACAGCAGCATAATTTGTAATACTAAGAACCTGGAAACAACCTAGATACCCTTCAACTGAATGGATTA
>PVIH01029190.1:0-13937 GCA_004025045.1 Sigmodon hispidus | reverse complement strand
AGTTGCTTTTTTCCAGGTAGTATCTCCCCACTATGTGCTATCCAATGTAGAATGGTCAGCCCTGAAACCATATATACACAATGATAATCTTTTAAATAAAGAAAAAATAAACTGATAACTACCTTGTGGCACTAATATGACATTGTTTGGTACTATCCAAAGGACTCCACACAAACATAGATGGTAAAGTGCATTCTGTAGAAGCATGAGAACCTGAGCATGATCTGAAGAACCCAGGCAAGAAGAAAGGGACAGGGGCAATTGTAGCTGCAGCAATAAGAATGTGAAGCCACTGGAATTTCTGATCTCTCCCAGGCCAGTCAGAATAGCCTAATTAATAATACCCATGTCCCATAGAAGATCTTGTCTCAAAGGGGAACAATAAAGAAAGATTATAAAGCATTTAAAGCTGAAAATAAGAAAGACCAGTGTGAATGCTGACTACAAGACATGATATGTCTGCTGTAAATATAAACTCACAGCAGTTATGGTGATCTCATAAGATCACAACAGCTCAAGATCTATCATGTGGTTGATCTTGAGTCCTCACTCATTAATGATAAGCTGTTGATAGCTGATGGCTTCTGATGGACAGAGAGAAACATTATTCTTTAGGGTTGTGTCCACTAGTAAATGTACATTCTCCAGTGGATGACCCCACACTCCCAAGTTTATGGATAGCACGAATTAGACTCAATGAATTTTTTTCATTGAATTTTTTAAGAGAACATGAACTTGAAAGAATTGTAAAAAAGATCTGGGAGAAGTTGGGGGAATGAGGAATGATTATGATCAAAACACATGATATGAAGATTTCAACAAATTAATGACAATACTCTGAGGGATTTGAGAGATTGCTTTGAGGTTAAGAAGATCTTGGAGGATTTGTCCAAGAATAAATATAATCAAAATAGATTGTGTGGGGAAAAAAGCATTTTTTAAAGATTCATTTATTATGTATAGAGTGTTTTACCTGCAGGCCATAAGAGTGCACCTGATCCCATTATAGATGGTAGTGAGGGATATGTGTTTGCTGAAAATTGAATTTAGGACCTCTGGAAGTGCAGATTAGTGCCCTTAAATTTTGAGCCATCTCCACAGCCCCCTAAATTTCTTTTCCAAATCTACTAGAAGTGAGAGAGAGAGAGACTGCAAAGCCCCAGTCATACATTTCAGGCTATTGGTAGTTAATGGCTACTGGGAGAGCAGAGCCATATTTCTGTAGGAGTGTGGCCACTGGCAGAAAGCCCATGACACACTGAATAGCTTCATACCTATAAGTATATGAACAACAATGAGTGCATAAATGAGTTAAATTTTTGAAAGAAGCACTTGAAGTTTGGAAGAGATGTGTTTGTAAGATGCTAAGGGAAGTGAGAGAGAATTGGAATGAGAAGTAGACATGGTCAAGATATATTCTATGTCCTTTTCAATCAATTAAATTAAATGTTACTTTAAAATCAATAAGCAGGGCAGGAGAGGTAGCTCAGAGGTTAAGAGCACTGACTGCTCTTTCCAAAGGTCCTGAGTACAATTCCCAGAAACCACATTGTTTCTCATAACCATCTATAATGGTATTTGGTGCTCTCCTCTGGCAAGAGAGCATACATGCAGTCAGAATAGTGTGTATATGACAAAAAGAGACATTTTTTAATTATTTTCTTTAAAAAAAATCAATTAACAGCCACATCTTTAATTTAATGACTAAACAGGCAAAGGCCAGAGGATGTCTGTGAGTTCAAGGCCACCCTGAACTACAGTGCAAGTTCTGGGGCAACCTCCAAAGCTACACAGGGAAACCCTATACCAAAAATAAAATCAGCAAACAATAAAACAAGTTTATGAGGAAAAATATAAAAGTTGATATCTGGCCCCAACATGCCTATGCACTAATGTGCACATGAATAACACAGACCTGTAGGTATAATTTTGCTGGGCTTTTAGCTGTTCCTAAATAATCAACCAGAAATTTAATGTTAATTGTAAAAGATTGGCAAATAGCTCCGGCTTTTCACTAGCTAATTATTAGATTTAAATTCCCCCATCTTTCTTATCTATGCTTTTCCAGAGATCTTGGTACCTTTTCTCACGATGGCATACCCATCCTGCTTCTCACTGCATCTCTTTGAACTCCAGACTTCGCCCTTTTTTCTCCCAGCTTTTGCAGTTTGACTCTCTCATCTAACTTTATCCTGTTTAACTATTGGAGTTTGTTTATTAAACTACATATATTTGCACAGTGTAAAGAAATATTCCACACAGATGTGAATCAAATTTCACTGATGCTAGTCATGAATATTCTCACACTCATTGTGAATTCAAAGAGTTTAATTTCACACCAATCCAGGGTATCTCTGGTTTTTCTGACTCATGTTATATATACTGTGTGTGTTATAGAAGCAGAGGTTCAAAGACATTGCTGAATCCCCTGTAACTGAAATTACAGATAGATGTGAGACACCATGTGGTGCTGGCTATTGAACCAGGGTCCAAAGCAACAGCAACAAGTGGTCTTGATATAAAAGCCATCAGTCTAGCACCCAGCATTATCTCTCAATATACTTATTAGAGGTCTCTTTGATGATCATAATATTAGTCAAACTCTATATGATAACGCTTCTGTATGAACACAAGAGAATCCAATATGTCTACACCTCAAAATTCCTTTCCCAGACATCTCCTGCACAGAATACAGTCTGTCCAGAACACATCTGGCATGATAACAGCTGGGGAGCTATTGAATGCCTGGGTGCACAGCTGAGAGGTGAAATGTCAAAAGGTGACTTCTGCCACATGTCTCAGGCCGTGAGACAGACACTCAGCTTCAGCCAGGGACACAGTATGCCCAGAAAAAGACTGGCATGATAGCAGTAGGGGTAGGAGCCAAGTCTCTGGACACAAAACTGAGAGGTGAGAGGTAATGATAGCCATCATAGCACAGCAACCTCATAAGAGCAGCCAACCCTCTGAATATAGAGCTGATTAAGAGACCCTAAGAACAAAAACCCACTAACAGCATACCAAGAACTATCCAAGAGTTAATTGAGGAAGCAATGGTCAGAGGGCATGACAAAACTACATACAACAACACAAAGATCAACAAGAGAGCACCAGAAGAAGCAAGTGTTCTAAAGCTTCCAGACCTAAACATAACAATGAAGAGAAAACAGAGATCAACAACCTTAAAAACAGCTTTATGAAACTAATAGAAGCCTTAAAAGACGATATAAAAAATTCTCTTAAAGAAATAGAAGAAAATATAAACAGAAAATCAGAAGAGATGAACAAATCCCTTGAAGAAAACAAAGAAAAAAGAAGACAGGTGAAAGAAATTTACTACGAATTAAAAAAACAAAATAGAAGCAATAAAGAAGGCATTAACCAAGACAAAGATAGACATAGAAAATCTAGAAAAAAAAACCTGGAATCACAGATTCAAGCATAACCAACAGAATCCAAGAGATGAAAGACAGAATCAAAGGGGTGGAAGAATTAATAGAGGTGGTACACACATCAGTTAAAACACTAAAACCAAAATAGTCATAACACAAAATGTACAGAAAATTTGGTACACCATAAAGAGACCAAACCTGAGAATAATGGGAATCAAAGAAGGAGAAGAATACCAGCTCAGAGGGACAGAAAATATAGTCAATAAAATCATAGAAGAAAATTTCCCCAACCTAAAGAAGAAAATGCCTATAAAAATACAGGAAACTTACAGAAAACCAAATACACTAGACCCAAATGAAAATTCTGCTTGCCATATAATAAGCAAGCCACTAAACCTATAGAACAAAGAAAAAAATCTAAGAACTGCAAAGGAATGCTCAACTCCAAGTGGATCAAAGACCTCAACATATATCCAGACACACTGAACCTGATAGAAAAGAAAGTGGGAAATACCCTCCAACAAATTGGCACACGTGACCACTTCCTAAATATAACACCAGTAGCATAGCCATTAAGAACAACAATCAATAAGTGGGACCTCTTGAAACTGAGAAGCTTCTGTAAAGCCAATGACACAGTCCTTGGGGAGATTGATTCCCAGTTTTCTGAGAAACAGTCATACTAATTTCCAGAGTGGGTGAACAAGCTTACCCTTCCACCAATGATGATGGAGTATTCCCCTTGCTCCACAACCTCTCAATCATAGGCTGTCATCTGTGTCTTTTCTCTTAGCCAATATAACAGGTGTCAGGTGGTATATCAAAGATGTTTTGTTTTTCATTTCTCTGATGGCTAAAGATGGTGAACAATTTTTAAGTGCCTTTCAGCCATTGGTACTTCTGCTAAGAATTTCCTTTTTAATTCTAAAACCCATTTTTGATTGTGTTATTGAAGGTTTTGGGCTCTAGTTTTTTGAGTTCTCTATATATTTTAGAGATCAGTCTTCTATCACTTGTAGGATTGGTGAAAATGTTTCCCCATTCTCTAGATGTCGTTTTTTTTTCCTACTGACTATGTCCTTGCCCTTATAGAAGCTTCTCAGCTTCAGGATGTCCCACTTATTGGTTGTTGTTGTTAGTGTCTGTGCCACTGGTATTATATTTAGGAAGTGGTCACCTGTGCCAATGCAGTGGAGCGTATTTCCCACTATCTTTTCTATCAAGTTCAGAGTGGTTGGATTTTGTGAAAGGCTTTTGCAGCATCTAAGGTTATGATCAGTGTTCTTTTCCTTCACTTTGTATGATAGATGACATTTACAGTTTTTGGTCTGTTGGAACATCTCTGCATTTCTGATGAAACCTACTTGATCATGGTAGATGGTAAATTTTTTATGTTGTTGTATAGGGTTTGCCAGAATTTTGTTGAGAGTTTTAGCATCAATATTCATGAAGAAAATTGGTCTGTAATTGTCTTTCTTTGTTGTGTCTTTGAGTGGCTTGGCTATTAGGGTAATTGTGGCCTCATAAAAAGAGTTTGACAATGTTCCTTCGGTTTTTACTTCATGGAAGCGTTTGAGGAGTATTGGTGTTAGCTCTTCTTTGAATATCTGGTAGAACTCTGCACTGAAACCATCTGAACCTGGGCTTATTTAACTTGAGAGGCTTTTAATGACAGCTTCAAAGTCCTTTAGTGTTATAAGTCTGTTTAGGTATTTAATCTGACTTGATTTAATACCTATATTAATTTACTATTTTGGTAAATGGTACCTGTCCAGAAAGCTGTCCATTTCTTCTCTGGTCTCCATTTTTGGGGAATATAGATTTTCAAAGTACAACCTGATATTTCTCTCGATTTCCTGGGGGTCTGTTGTTATGTCCCCCTTTTTATTTCTGATTTTGTTGATTTGGATACTCTCTCTGACTTTTTGATTAGTTTGGATAAGGGCTTATCTATCTTGTTGACTTTCTCAAAGAACCAACTCTTAGATTCATTGATTCTTTGTATTGTATTTTATTTCAATTGTATTGATTTCAGCTCTAAGTTTGATTATTTCCTGCCATCTACTCCTTCTAGGTGAGTTTGCTTCTAATTATTCTAAGGCTTTCACATGTGCTGATAGTTCTCTAGTGTGGAAAAACCTAGTCTCTAGGTTTTTCATATAAACATTTAGTGCTATGAATTTTCCTGTTAAGACTGCTTTCATTGTGTCCCACAAGTTTGGGTACACTGTGGATTCATTTTATTCAATTCTAGGAAGACTTTCATTTCTTTCTTAATTTCTTCCTTGACCCAGATGTAGTTCAGTTGAATGATGTTTAGTTTCCATGATTTGGTAGGCTTTCTGTGATTTTTGATGTTGTTGAATTATATCTTTAGGACTTTTTGTTCTTATATAAAACAAGGGATTATTTTCATTTTTTATCTATTGATATTTGCCTTATGACTAAGTATATTGTCACTTTTAGAAAAAGTTCCATATGGTGCTGAGAAATATGCATTTTCCTTTGCACTTGGATGAAAACTTCTGTAAATATCTATTGAATCAATTTGCATCATAACCTTTCTTAGACTCCTTATTTCTCTGTTGAGTCTCTGTCTGGTTGATCTATACAAGGGAGAAATTGGTGTTTTGAAGTCTCCCACTATTAGGGTGTGAGAATTGATGTGGGACTTGAACTTTACTAGTGTTTCTTTTACAGAGATAGGTGCCCTTATATTAGAGGCATAAATATTCAGGATTAAGATCTCATCTTGATCAACTTTTCCTGAGATGTATAAGTAATGTCCATCCTGGTCTCTTTTAATTGATATTAGTTTGAAGTCTACATTGTTATATATTAACATGGAAACCCCAGCTAGTTTCTTAGGGCAATTTGATTGGAAAATCTCTTCCCAATACTTACTCTGAGCCTGTGTCAGTCTTTAAGGTTGAGATGTGTTTCTTGTATGCAGCAGAAGGATGGCTTCTGTTTTTGTATCCATCAAGTAAGTGTGCGTCTTTTTATACGTGAATTGAATCCATTGATATTAAGGGAAATTAATACACACTGACTGATATTTTCTATTATTTTTGTTGTAGCTTGTATATATTTCCTTTCTCTGGGCTTTTCTTCTGTAGGATTATTGACTCTTTGTGGTTTCATGGATGTATCTTGGATCCCTAGGTTGGAGATTTACCTCTAATGTTTTATGAAGTGCTGCAATGGTAGATAGGTATTGTTTCAATACGACTATGTCTTGAAATATCTTGTTTAGTCCATCTATAGTGATTGATAGTTTTGCTAGGTATAGTAGTCTAGGTTGGCAGCCATGCTCTTTTAGTGTCTGTATAACTTCTAACCAAGACCTTCTTCCTTTTATTGTTTCCATTGAATACTCAAGTGTTATTCTGATGGGTCGGCCTTAATAGGTAAGTTGGTCCTTTTCTTTTGCAACCCTAAAAATTTTTTTCTGTATTCTGTATGTTTTCTGGTTTGATTATTATATGGTGAGCAGACTTTTTTTGGGTTCAAATTGATTTGGTCTTCTTTAAGCTTCATGTAACTTTATAGGCATTTCCTTCTTTAGGTTGGTAAAGTTTTCTTCTATGATTTTATTGAATACATTATCTGTGCCTTTGAGCTGGTATTCTTCCCCTTCTTCTATTCCTATTACTCTCACCCTATGTCTTTTCATGGTATCTTAAATTTCCTGAACATTTTGTTGTATGGCTTTTTTGGCTTTAGTGTTTTCTTTAACTGATGTATATATTACCATTACTGAGTCTTCCACTCCAGAGATTCTCTCTTTTATCTCTTGGAATCTGTTGGTTATGCTTGTATCTGCAGTTCCAGCTCTTTTCTTCAGATTTTCTATTTCTACCTTTGCCTCACATTGTGCCCTTTTTTACTGCTTCTATTTCAATTTTTATACTTAGAATGGTTTTTTTCATTTGTTGGTTTTTCTTCTCTTGTTTTCCTTCCAAGATTTGTTCATCTCTTCCAATTTTTTCTTTGTATTTTCTCAATCTCTTTAAGGGAATTTTTTATATTCTCTTTTAAGGCATCAAAAATCTTCTTAAAGGTGTTTTCGCTGTTGTTTCCTTCTGCTTCCTTTTCATCGCTTTGTTCAGATCTTGTAGTTGTAGAACTACCTGTTTTTTCTGGTGTTGTCTTGTTGTTCTTTATATTGCTATATGTTTTTTTGCACTGGTGTATGCTCATGTTTACAGTGGTACACAATTAGTCCTAGTCAGTTGTGGCTAGAGAGCTTGTGTGTCACCTGTCTGTTCTGAGCAAGGGGTCTGCTCAATTTTGACTCCACTCTGGACATGAGTCTGAGTTTCAAAGGCCTCTCTCCTTTTCTGATGATGCAGTTCACTCTGGAGGTGGGGCCTGGCCATGTGAGTTCCCTTCTTTTAGAAGTTTCTGGAGAAGACCTTTCACAGCTAAAGCCTCAGGCCTGTCTGCTGGTAGGAGTCTGAGATCAGACTCTTGGGTGTGACCCCGATTCTGGAGGGGATTCTCTGGAACAGCAGCCCAGGAACTGGAATCTGCTCACCTCTTACTCTGCTCTGGACTGGTGTCTGAGTTTCAAAATCCTCTGCTTCCTTGCTGCTGTTTTTCCCGTCCTGGTCTGTGCAGACTGTGCCCCCAAACAACCAACTTTGTAGTAGCTTTTTCCTTTAAAAAATCCCTTGTAGCTAAGGGCACCAGCTACTTTTTGCTCTGTTGTCATAGAATCTTGTAGTATGCTCCCTGCCTGGCTTGTATTGTGCTGCTAATAAACCTTGTTGTTTGCATTCCAGACATTTCTGGCTTTGGTTGTCTCTCTGTGGGTCAAGCTCTGGACACAATGGTATATATGTACTTAGGAATTCTGTACATATATAACGTGAATGTACTTAACAATTAAAGAAAAGAGACCACAAATGTGAAAGAGAGAAAGAGATGGTATGTAGGAGGATTTGGAAGGGCAAAAGCAAAGGTGAATTGATAAATTTATCTTATATTCTCCAAAATAAAAACATATGTAGTTAATATTTAACGAAAATGAATGATACAACTTATCTGTAAGAAAGAGATGAAATGGCTTATATAAGTAATAGGTTCTCTTTTCAGATTTATTGTGTGACATTGTTTATTTAAACGGACATACTTCTCATGGCTAGTTGAAAAACATTTATTGCAATTTTATTTATTATTTGAAATTTTCACACATTTATGCAATATATTTGGATTATTTGCACCCATCACAATCTCACACTAACTCCCCTTTGACACCTAGCTATCTCTCTTTCATGTTTATGCCATTTATGTACTTATTTATTCGTTTGTTTATTTATTCATTTACGTATTTGTCAAGACAGGGTTTCTCTGTGCAGTCCTGATAGTCCTACAACTCACTCTTTAGACCAGGCCAGCCTCAAATTCTGAGACTTTCTTGCCTCTACCTCCTGAGTACTGAGATTAAAGGCCATGCTACCACTGCTTGGTCACTTTCTATATTTTGTATTTCTGGATGGTTTGCTTACATGTATATTTGGGCACCATATATATATGGTGCCTCAGGGCCAAATCTCCTTGAACTGGAGATACAGAAAGTTGTTATCAGCCATGTGAATACCGCAAACTGAATTTACATCAGTGCTCTTAACCTCTGAGCCATCATTTCCCCAGCCCCTTAGTCATTCTTTGTCCACCTAAATTGCCTACACTTCATTAGCATTATATTTCATAAAACATATGCAACGTCATGAGGAGTACATTTCCATGTTCCTCTGACCACTATAGTTTTGTGCTCATCACCATTTACACAATGTAACTGGCCCATCAATTGCCTCTGACATTTTTGGGTTCTTGTTAAATTATGGATATACTAACAGGTGGCTGGAATGTGCTGTTCAGCCTAAAGATATATAACATTTTTGAAATATGATAGAATATCATACATTTAGTCTGTCTAGGCCAATTTGGTATTGGTTTTATTGTTAATTTACTTAATCTATATGAAGCCTTATTGACAAATACACACCATATTTCTATATTTCATTATGAGATTTATATATATCCATAAATATGACTTTCATTATATTTCATTATGTATCTCTCTTTTTAGCCATGGATAAGGCTCTCCCTGTTGGATTTATAACTTTCTCTACCAGATTGTACATGTAATAACATATGTGGTGTTTATCTGTGTGAGACTGTCTTGTTTTACAAAACACTATGAACTGCAGGTAATTTTACTCCCCTGAAAACAAAAGAAATAATGACAGAATGTGTTCAACAAACATTGAAGGTTACATAGTAGCAACTGATTCTTTATGTTTTGCACCTCTACACAGCAACTGAGTCTCTAATATTCTTCAGAAAGGTGCTAATTCTTATGAACAAAAGACAAAATCCAAGTAAAACATCTACCTTTGTAGAAAAATGATTTTTTACTTATTCTTTTTTTGTATGTGCAGGGCTTTTGCCTGGATGTATGTTTGTGCAGTGTGTGCATGTTTGGTACCTACAGAGACTAGAAGAATGCATCAGAGTCTCTGAAACTGGAGTTAAAATCAGTTGCGAGCCCCCAAAATCAAATCTAGCAGATTTGAGTGCTAGAAATCAAATCTGGCTACTCTAAAAAAGAAGTTGCTGGTCTTATCAACTCTACAGCCCCTTTGCTGAGTTATTAAAAATAAATACCTTGGAAGTGTTTTACATGTAAAGAAACTCTAAAGATGTTTAAATATTAATGTTACTGTCTGTGTTTTATACAGTCTTCTTGGGATAGGTCAGAACTTTCAAGCGTTTGTTTTTAAAGATACATTGTGATCTCCTGAATAAAAATTCTGTCACTTGGAAACTTACCTTTTAGGTTATTAAGAGATTCTTCCACTAATTATAACAGTACACAGTAGTACACAGGAAATTCTTGCACTGAGCTCACCTGCTTCAACACCTTTGTCTTCTAAGGTCCTCAAAACTCCCTTGAATGTAGTTCCCAGATGTACCACATCTGGAATGAAAAAGCAAAGAAGTTTGACCTTTTACCAGCCTTCTCTCCACCTGAAGTATCAATAAGTATATTTTCCCATACATGTCAGTATGTAATTAGCTTTACTAGAAATTCACCTAGAATTCACTGAAGGCCTGACAAGTCTAATAATATCTAAAGCATCACAGACATGATGATTCCAAGAAACACCATCTTAGGTATTTTCTACATATGCCAGTTCTGTTTGGGTGTCATAGGAAACTTGCTGCTCTTTATGCTGTATGTGTGTGTACAGCTTCTTACTCAAAACTCGCTTTAGCAGACCTATGGATCCCATTGTCATGCACCTGGTGATAGTCATTTTTTTCACAATCCTATTTGCTATGGTACCATTTGTTGTGTCATCCTTCAAAGTACCCAAGTTTCTTGATGATGTTGGTTGTAAGGCAGATGTATATAATTTCAGAGTTGCCCATGGTCTGTCCATCTTCACCACCTCTATTCTAAGCACATTCTGGGAAATCACAATCACTCCCAGTAATTCTATATGGGCATGGCTTAAGCCCAAACTCTCTACATTTACTTTTCACTATTTCCTCTTATCCTGGCTCAAAAACATGTTCCTCTATGTCCATGTTACTGAGAATTTAAAACCAAAAATCAATCACACTGATGCTGATTATAGATATTCTCATGTGTACTGTAAAAATAGCCCATCTGAGTACACCAATGCAAAATTATCCTAGACTGTTATTGTTATAGAGACAGCATCTTTCTGACTGCCATGATGAATTTCTGAGAGCCTTTACATGATGACTCTCCTGTACAGACACCACAAGAGGGCCCAGCATCTCTGATGCCCAAGCTTCTCCACTTAGGCATCGCCTGACAACAAAGCCACTCACAGCATCTTGTTGCTGGTGTGATTTTTTTGTGTTTATTTGTTGAACAACCTCATCACCATTTATGGTTTTTATGCTAAAAAAATTCCAGAAATTGAGGTAATTTTGGACACATGCTACCCAACCATCTCACCCTTTTTTCTATTGAAGAATAATAAACTTATTTTGCAATTCACTTCTTCCTATCTGTAGTGAGAATGACAATCCTGATTGCAGATTTTCACCAATGGCTGAACTGATACCCACATTTTCTCATCATTACAACACTGTATTGATGATTTCCATGGAATAAACACATTGAATATAAACCCTGAGTCTGTGAGAGAACCTGAGTTATGATTCAGACATTCTGTACACTATTAACATTCACAGTTAATATTTTTTGAATAAAGGTCTGTGTACATAATTTCAACATCTACTCTCATTCAAATTATGATACTTGGGACTAAATGAATATATTTTAAGTATTGTGAACAATATCCAATTTCTTGAATTTTTCTATTAAAATACTTTAATCAAATATTAAAAAAACCATTTGGAGTTTGGATTATGTTTTTGTGAGCTGTTCTGTCCAAAGATATATCTTTTATGCATTGAATAAATAATGTCCCTATTATGAATATCACCTACAACAAATACTGCTGTGAGCATGACTCTTTTGTTGTATAAATGACAGTTATTCAATAAATGGACTTATACTGTAGATGTCTTTGAGTCACGCATGTTTGTACTTTTATTATAGTATTTGTTTTAATTCTTTTATTTTTGAAATTATGATATAAGTGCAGTAACCTCCCCTTTCTTTTCCTCCCTCAAACTCTCCTGTATATGCCTCTGCTTGCTCCTTGTCAAATTCATGACCTTTTTTGATTTAATTGTTGTTGTATATGTGCGTGTGTATGTATGTAAGGCTTGAGAAAAATTAAAAACAATTATAGAGCACAGAATTAGAGCCAGAAACAGCTTCCTGGACTTATGTCTCTCACATGAGCCTGGTACAGAGGTCCCTTGGTGGGGCATGAGGGCTTGGGCTACAAAATAGTGGACTTTTGAAGTACAGCTAAGCTGCATCAAGGCTAGTTCCCAAAGTCTCAGAGAGAACTCAGTTTAAGAAACAAGCTGCATATAGTGGAGTTAAGGTTTCTGTTTATAAGGAGCAAAAGGAAACAGAGGCAAAGACTGATTATTAGTAGCAGCATCGTTTTCTTGCATCAGCTCTGCTTGTTGAAGGCAAGCAGAGACGTGGCTTTTTAAAAAGAAGTTTCCTGATTCAGCCTTAGAGGCAAAACACTTGTGAGGCTTTTAAATAGAGGCTCTGCTGCCAAATACTTAACTACAGTTACGGAGCAGCAGATGGAAGTGCTTTACTTGATGATGATATGGACCCTAAAATTCCCCAGAGTGGTTATTGTGTGTTCTCTCAGCACCTTGATTAAAAAGCTAAACTCTATGAAGCTATACTAGGAGCTGGGTGCAGCCAATCAGCCGCTCCAGCTCAGCCTTTATCCTTAGCCATACACTGGAAGATTAAGAATATGATCAGAAACAGAAAAATATAAAGGGATCTTGGTAGAGTCAGATACACTAGCTCGGCAAAGGTGTGCTCAGAAACAGAAAAAATAAGATATATAAAGTAGAGACAGATTTAAAAAAAAAAAAACCTATCAGAGACTCAGACTCTGCCCAGAGGTGAGGTGAAGTCAGCAGGCCCCAGCACCTGAATCCCTGCCAGGGAAAATTGTGTTCTGGTTTGGGTATCAGTTCCAGGACTAGGTTCTGTCTGTGGTGAGTGTCTCCACACACTCCTTAGCAGACAGAAATAGACTTTGGTTGTGACGGTTCCCCCAGCTGCTACTAAAACAAGGGAACTTGCACGGCCTCCCCGCCTCCAACTGCTTCAAAAGAGAAGGACTGAGGACTCTGAAAGCCAGATTTAGACTCTGCCTAGAGGTGAGGTAAGGTCAGCAGACCCCAGAACCTGAATCCCTATCAGGGAAAATTGTGTTCTGGTTCAGGTTCTGGTATCATGAACAGGTTCATGTCTTAACACATTCCTTAGGAGACCGGAATAAAGTCTGATGGTGAGGGCCTCCTACAACTGCCCCTAAAAGAAGGGGCATCCCATAGTGACACTGCCTCAACTGCATCAGCAGAAAAAGACTAAGGACTTGAAATTCAGACCCCTGCTGAGAGCAGAGTCAGATATTGAGCAGACCCCTTCCTCAGAGGTGACAGGAGACACATGAGACCTCTTGCCGCAACTAACCAGGAGTCACTTAATCATGAACCACTGAAGCCATAGGCAGACACCAATGCAAAAACATATATAATAATATAAAGAACAACAAGGTAACTCCAGAAGTAAGTGGCAGTTCTACAACTAAAAGACCTGAACTGAGCAATGAAGAGGATACAGAAGGAAGCAACACCAAAAATACCTTTATGATGATCACTGAAGCCCTCAAAAAAATATGAAAATTCCCTTAAAGAAATAGAAGAAAAATACAAACAAAAAATTGGCAGAGATGAACAAATCTGTGAAAGAAACATGCCAGTAACTAAAAACTGAAATAGAAGCAGTAAAAAAGGCACAAAATGAGGCATAGATGGAAATAGAAAACCTGAAGAAAAAAGCTGGAACCACAGATACAAACATAACCAACAGAGTTCAAGAGA
>PVIH01029189.1:0-14056 GCA_004025045.1 Sigmodon hispidus | reverse complement strand
GACCCTTGATAAGCCATGCTTATGATTCTTATCCTCTGTATAGTTATTGTTAACTCTTCCGCATTTTAAATTCTTTTTACTGTTTTTTTTTTTGATAAATACAAAATAAAGAAGGAAAAAAAGAAAAAAAAAAGAAAAGGTAATGATATCTTAATGTAAATAATAAATTATTTATAAAAATTATTTATGCACTGCAGTTGAGGAGTTCATTTTCTAAAGCAGCATTTTTTTGATTACCTTTTAGCTTCTTAGCTATTGTATGATAGCCAGTAACCAATAATACATGGAGTATATATGCCACCATATAGAAGCATGCCTGAAATGAAGTACTAAAGATTATCTTATGAAATGCAATAACACAGTTTGTGAAATGTTTTTAAACTGAAATACACTAAGCATTCTCAAGGGATTTTCTAATTTCAGTTGCTGTGAATTTAATCTAGCTAAAACATAACATAAGCAAACACATAAACATGTCAGTAAGATTTTATTTGGCACTGTTTATATAATTAATTTCTCAGCTCACAGTGTTTACTACAATGTGTAAGTTACATCTTAGCTAGACTTGTTGCTATGTTTCAAAGTGCAGAGAAAACAAATGTCTTTTCCTGGATGCTAACCCATATATACAACACAAGTAAAGGCCATCTGTCTTCCTGCTGTGTTGCCATAGACCATCTGGATGGCATTTACCCCACAGATAAAATGCCATGACACCAATGAATAGTAAAATGTTTACATCAATATATTTTTATCCTATGGAGGTAAGAATTTTAGTAATGTGAGAGTAATTGGTACCTGTAGGAAGTATTAATGTCTGCAAATCTGAATATAACCCCACAACCAAACCCATTTTCTGTTTTCATCAAAATTTCTACTTCTTTCAAGACAAGAGCTGATGCCCAGGCCTGTCGCAGATTACCTCAGAGCTGGTTGTCCCTCTCCATTCTCTGTAATGCAGAAGGATCTCTCTTACTGCACATCCAGTTTTCCTCACTCCCCCATCTCTTTGTATCAGCCTCCAGCACCTGGAGTTCTTTCCACCTGGGAACCCATTGGCCATACTGGCCTGGGAAGCTGGTAGGCCATCTTCACTCTTCTTGTCCTCCATTTCAGTTCCCCTGATTTTATCCCTATCCCTGTAGTCAGTCAATTGCAGGGTTTGTCCTCCCACCCTACCTCCATTCCCTGGGGAACTCCTCCAAACTTTGCAAAGGACAGCTTTCCTTCTTCCTGTGGACCCTCTCAGCCTTCAACTCTAGTTCATCCCTGTGTTCTTATTCTTGCAAGACAAAAACATATTAACTCTCTAGAATCTATTTTCATTTTAAAAACATTAGCAAGCCACCAGTATGGATGATATATTATAGTCAACAATTACATAGGATTTTGTCTTCCTCATTCCATTTTTGCCTTTACTCATATTGGATGCTCATCTGCTTTTCTCTACCATTTGTGCAGACACATGTGAACAGATAAAAGAAATGTCTCTATGTCCGTGATAAGTCCATTATATAAAATACCTTAAAACTTATGTCATCCAAAAGGAATGTAGTCTCAAAAGCAGGGCTTCCATTTGCTAGATAACACATTCACTTGGTCTACCTGGATTAACCTTTGAAATTTACAAAATCAAATGCTGTCTTAGTCACTGTTCTATTTCTGTGAAGAGATACCATGACCAAGGTCATTATTATAAGAGAAAGCATTTAACTGAGGGCTTGCATACAATTTCAGAGCTTTAGTTCACTATTATCATAGTAGGAAGCATAGTGGTATGCTTGCAGATGTTGGAACAATAGCTAAGAACTACATCCTGATCCTCAGGCAGAAAGAGACTGGGCTTGGCATTGACTTTTGAAGCCTCAAAGATCACCCCCATTCCCCAGTGACATACTTCTTCCAACAAAACTACATTTCTTAATCCTCCTAATTCTGTAAAGGAGTGATTAAGTATTCAAATATATAAACCTATGGGAAGTCAGTCTTATTTAAACCACCATTAACTGTCTCAACCATGAAAGCAAATGCAAGAGTTGCTAATGTTGCATGATGAGGTACATAGACTTAGTGATTTTTTTTCCCTAAGGAAACACTTATTTTTTAAAAAAAAAGAAAAAAATAAGACTGTCAAAATGGCACCCCCAGTGCTCTTGGCAATACTGCCCTCAGGCAAGGTGTCACTAGCTCAGATGGTGATGCTAGTCTGCAGCCATCTGGAAGCACTCATTTACTATATACATTTATAATCATAAATTACAGCAGAATCCATGAAATTATTTGTTAACATGCCCAGAGCTGTACGAACCCAGACATGATTTAGTGAATCTAATTATAACCCTTCCCCTCAGCCATGTCATTCAGTCAGCAATGGAGTCACAGGTTATTGCTTTTCTATAATCTGGTTACCCCACAAATTTGGAGGTCAAAACTCCAACACTTCCAATGTCCTGAGGAGATACTATATTCTATGCTTTGTGTCTTCTCTCATTGTCTTCTTCAAGAGCAGATATTAAGAAGCTCAACAGTGCATGTATTTAAAGATAGAATAAAGGACCAGAACACTCTAGAGAGGAACAATCATCACCTAATCAGCATTCAAGCTCTAGCGTCAGTATTAGCTGTAATTTGGTCACACACATACACCACCCCCACCCACACCCACCCACCCTGCCCAGTGAAAAGTCCCTCTGCTTGACTGCTCAGCCCCAGGGCTTTAAGAGGTCATATGAGAACACTCTCAAGCTTTACAAATACCCAGACTTGAATTTACAACTGACCCTCTCATTTATTTACTATGGGGCACTGGCTACATCCATAACTTCTTAATCTAAACCAACTACATTTTATAAAGTGTCAGAAACATGGCAGGTATTTAATAGCAGGATTGTCAATAAAGAAATTGAATTATTTAACTGAGTATAAATCTTAAACTATAGATAAGATGTTTTAAAATTAGTCGTTTTTCTCTCTTAGTCGGCAAAATTAAATTTGAATCTTAGCCTCCATATAGCTAGAGTAGCAAGAAATTCAGCATGGCTGACATTCTCTTGCATCCCTCTAGGACCATAACAAACTCCTGGAAGCATCTGCAATGCTAGGAAAGCAGGAAGGAAAACCTCTTTAGACACTGTTATGTACATTTCTTCTCGCTCTCGTTTCTTAAGTTTCTACCACTTGAATGAACTAAGAAGCTCTAAGCTATTTTTCCTTGGCTTTGGGAAATTCAGTCATCTGGTAAGTTTGGGAAATTGATATCTGCATTTTTTTCTATCATGAAGAAGCACCCAGCTAAGTCTCTTACCACGCTGTCACTTTTGGAAAGTACTACCACAAATGGCTTTCAGGTCCCCTATGACTCAAGAACCCATGTCCACAGACCCACCCACCCCCTTGCACTTGCCACTGTGTTTTTTCTCTCCATTTAAACATGCTTCCTTTTTCCCCTTCCCTTCCAGGACATGTTTTATTCAAACCTCTCAGAAATATGTAACATGAGATGCAAGTGTTTTTAAAGACACAGTACAGTGTTTTTAACTGCAAGAATGGTGTTGTCCAGCAAATTTCTAGAGCTTAAACTCACTAAATATCTACTTCACATTTTCTCCTCCCCAAAACCCCTGCAGACACAATTCTACCCTCCATTTCCATGAGTTTTATCAGCATTTTTTATATCCAATAAAAGTGAAATAATACAGCAGCATACCTTTGATTCTTTGTGGTTAATTTACTTGGCTTAACAAAATGCCTTATATTCACTTATAAGAAAAAAATGTAATCCTATATATAATAAGTTATATATGTGAAGTACATATATACATATATATAATATTTTTAATTTAATATTAATATTTTATCTTTATTTCACATGTATGAGTGTTTCACCTACATGTTTGTCTGTGTTTGTCCTCATGTGTGTGGTGTCTATGGATGCCTCACATTTCTTGGAATTATAGTTACAGACAAACATCTGTGAGTCACCCTCTAGGAATTCTAAATTGAGGTCCTATGGAAGATGAGCTAGTGTTCTTAACTGCTGAGATAATTCTCCAACCCATATCACATTTTTTATGTATTTATTCACCAATAAATATCTATGCTGCCGACATGTATTGTCTATCATTAATAATATTTAAATAAAGATAAGAATGCCAATATCTCTATAAAATCCTGATTTAAATTATTTTCTTTGGACATGCAGCCAAAGTAATATACATAGATCATATCACATTTTTATTGTTTAAAAATTCCAAACATGTTTATAATGTATTTTTATCAAATCCCGACACCCCACTCCCCCCCAATTCCTTCCCTTCTACCACCACTACTTTTTTCTCCCAACTTCATGTGCTTTCTTATTTTATCCCATTGAGTTCATTGAGTAATATTTGCATGTGAATGACACTGGAACCATCTACTGAAGCATGAGTAGCCTCTCATGGCCTACATCCTTGAAGAAAAGTGATTATTACTCAAGTAGTCACCAGCACCTAATAGCCCTTTATAAAGGTATGAGATTTTATTATTCTCTCAACTATCCATGCTGAGTTTTTTTTGCTTACAAATTTTAGGATGTCATTTATTTTTGATGCTGAGTAGTATTTCATTATGTAACTATACCACAATTTTTTAAATCCATTCTTCAGTTGAAGGGCATCAAGGTTGTTTCCAGGTTCTGGCTACTACGAATAAGGCTGCTATAAACATAGTTGAGCTAACACCCTTGGGGTAATAATGTGCATCCCTTGAGTATATGTCCAATAAGTGGTATTGCTGAATCATTGGGTAGATTGATTCCCAGTTTTCTGAGGAACTGCAATACTGATTTCCAAAGTGGCTGTACAGCAATGGAGGAGTGTTCCTCTTGCTCTGCATCCCCTTCAGCATAGGTTGTCATCTGTGTTTTTAATCTTAGCCTTTCTGATGGGTGTAAGAGTTATTTTGATTTGCATTTATCTGATGGCTAAGGATGTTGAGCAATTCTTTAAGTCATTTGGAATTCCAATAATTACCTATTTAGCTCTGTACCCCATTTTTTAACTGGGGTCTTTTTTGTTTGTTTGTTTGTTTGTTTTGTTTTTTGAACTCTAGTTTCTACAGTTCTCTATATATTTTAGAGACAAGTCTTCTGTCAGATGTAGGGTTGGTGAAGATTTTTTTTCCCATTCAGTAGGCTGCCTTATTGAATGTGTCCTCTGCCATACAGAAGCTTTTTAGTCCCATTTATTATTATTAGTCAAGAGGTTCCATTTATTAATTGTTGTGCTCAGTGTCTGTAATTTTGGTTATTATATATAGGAAGTAGTCTCCTATGTCAATGCGTTCAAAGGTATTTCCTACTTTGTTTTCTATCAAATTCAATGCAACTGGGTTTATGTTGAGGTATTTGACCTACTTGGATTTGAGTTTTGTGCAGAGTGATAGATATGGATCTATTTGCATTCTTCTACATACTACCATCCAATTATGCCCCCATCATTTGTTGAAGATGCTATTATATATTTTTGGTGTCTTTGTAAAAAATCAGGTGTTCATAGGTGTGTGGATTAATGTCAGGATCTTTGATTTGATTCCATTGATCTACAAATTTGTTTCTATGCCACGACCAAGCTGTTTTTATTACTGTAGCTCTATAGTATAGCTTGAAGTCAGGGATGGTGATTCCTCCTGAAGTTCTATTCTATTATTAAGCAGGATAGTTTGCTATTCCATATGTAGTTATATATTGTTCTTTCAAGGTCTGTGAAGAATTGTGTTGGGATTGCAATGAGAATTGCATTCAATCTGTAGATGGCTTTTGGTAAGTTTGCCATTTTTACTATGCTGATCCTATCTATCCAAGCACATAAGAGATCTTTTCATTTTCTAATATCTTCATCCCAGAGCTGTAGAGATGACTCAGCTGTCAATGTCATCCATCATATAAACAACTTTTCTCAGAACAGCATTTCACCTTCTTTCCTTTGCTTCTCCTGGCATCTCTGCAGTGTCTCTCCATGCTGAGATGTTTGCTGCCTTGATCTTGTACATGTCTTAAGCACTCTCAGCTGCTGTGAGCTCAACTGTACAATGGTATTATTACGTTCAGCAAATACTATTTTATTGAATTACAGGGTGAACCACTCTTGCATTAAGTCTTATGTGATCATAGTATGTGATGTTTTAATAGGCTGCTGAATCCAGCTTTGTAAAATGCTGTTGAGGATTTTTATATCAATGTTCATCAAACATAACATTAGACTGTACCATCTTTCTGAATGACTTGTAATCTTACAAAACATTAATAATATTATTAGCTTTAAAGTAGGTGGTTTTTACTTTGAATATGTGCCAATACAGTCCTTGAATATGAGCCAATATAGAAGACCTCAGTTATCTCCTTGAAAATTGGAAGAACTGAACATCAAACAATTTATACAATTAACAAATACTTAAATCCTGCCATATTCTTTAGGAAAGTTTTTTTGTTTTACTTTCTTATTGTTGTTAATATTCCTCTTCCTCTCCCCTGGTCTCTCCTATTCCTCCACTTTACTGTTTAAACCTTTCCACACCCGACATCCCCCCTCTATATTTTCTTGGTTTTTTGTTATGTTTGTTTGTTTTGGAGATTGTATTTTTATTACATTTCTCCCTTTCCTCCATACAAACACTCCCATATACCTCTCCCCACTCTCCTCCAAATGTGGAGCCTCTTTTTTCATCAATTGTTATTGCATGCATATTTGTATATTTGCATATGCATGCACACACATATATATACATATATATGTATATATATACTCCCAAATGTGACCTGTTGAGTCTTTAAAATGTTGCTTGTATGCTTATTTTTGGAACTGACCATTTGGTACTGGACAAAAAATCTGTGTGCTCTTCTCTGGAGAGGACTACCTCTCCCAGCCCTTCACTGTCTTTATTCAGTTGCCTGTAGGTTTTTATCTAGGCCTGGGGCCTTGTAGGCTTTGCCCATGCAGTTTGGTATGCTCATTGGTGCTCTTGTTTACATTTTGGTAGTCATGATATTGAGACTTTACAGGTATAGCTTCTGATGTTACTAGGAGACACAAATGCACAGCAAAGGTGTATCTATCGGGAGTAGGCTCTACAGCTCTGCATATTGATTGTTTGTGGTTCTCTATAATGATCTCTATTTGTTGCAAAGAAAGGATTCCTTTGAGGGGTGAAGAGTACATCTGTCTGTGTGTATAAGGACAAATGTTTATAGATTTTTGTTAGGGATTATGCTGACTTAGTAATTAGTGGTTGCAGATTCTTCTCCATAAACCATTATTTCATTAGCACTTGGTAGTTATATAGGTGAGTGGGTCTTAAGTCCAATTAGAGAGCAATTGTTTGCCAATAGCGTTATTGTGCCATGCTGTTTATTGATGTGGCTCATAGGTGTCTTAGCTGAGCAGAACTGTTGGGTACTTTCCTCCTTTAGAAGCTTACATAGCACCTTGTGGTTCAATCAAAGTGCTCATGGAGGGAATATTCAGATCAGTTCCAGTTCAGGGGGCTCTGCACCCTGTTTCTGTATGGCACCCTCAGCAATAGGAACTTATCTGTCACCTCTGCCCTTGGTCTATATTCAGTGTCCCTGGATTCTACTGTCCCTTATCCCTTAATGCCAGAGGAAAAATATGGAATATTTGTATTTATACTCGAGGCAGCATAGTACCTGGCACATAGAACTAAAATTTTATATGACTGGTTGTAACTGTGACAAAATAACTAAGCATAAAACACTATTTAAAGATTTAAATATTTGATTATATAATTTTAAAAAGTATTTTAATAGTCTATTGTCATATGTTCATTGGATTTGTAGCAAATCCACTTGCCTTTTGGAAATCTAAATGGTCAAAAACAAAGAATGAAAGAAAATGTTAAAAGATTCTTTAAATCAAGCAATAGCACAATAGGCTAAAACAAGTTGGTTTTTAAATTTGCAAAATTAGAGCACTTAAGATATGCATATATTTGTATAAAGTATCTTGTACTGAAAGGTAACATCACAACCTAGAGGCCTTCAATAGAGACAGCAAACTGTGCTCTGTGCCAGCTACTGAATATTTTAAGAGATTCTGTGACAGAGTATAATCTATAACTCAGTATAGCTCAAAAAGAGCCATAAATAATTAATAAGCACAAATGAATGAACATGGCTGTGTTCCAATAAAACGTCACAAAACAAAACAATGGGCCAGATTTACCCACAAAATATTGTTTGCCCAACCTTTTGCCTAAAGGTTAGACTAAAAATATTGATCACAGAATAAAGGAAAACTGAAATGTTACAGCAGGTTTCTATCCCAACGAATATTAAAATATTTTCCTAAGAGAGATGGTCCTCCTGATCAATGAAAGCCAGATACCTTTCCTCACTGCCCCTCCTCACAATTACTCCTATGCATGTGGGGCCACATGGAACAGAAGAAAAAATAGTTCTGGAAAATGTATAAACATGGAATGGTTTGGATAAGAATCATGAGGTAAAAGAAGAAAGAGAAAAACTAAAGAACATTTATGGACCATGAAGTTTCAGAGTCTCTGAAACAGAGTTGTCTTTAATCATATAAAAACTAAAAATAGCACATATTTTACTTTTTTTTCCTATCCCTGTATATTCTTATTCAAGGTCCCTTCCCCCTCCCACCACATAAGGTCATTTTTTCTTCTCCACAACTCCCCATCCCCTCCCTGGGCAGGCAGCAGACAGTCCCATGGTCCCACTGATCCAATAATGCTTAGTTCAGTCTCCACTCCTGGCAAATCCAGCTTTGTCCCCCCTCCCTCAAGAGTGAGTCAGGTGTTCCTCTAGATGGAGTGGGATCCAAAGGGTCAGTCCAGGGTGTTTCTGATCCCAAGCTGTTCAGTGGTTGTGTTAGGAATGGCTGAAAGGCACCTGAAAAAGTCCTCATCATCTTTAGCCATCAGAGAAATGCAAGTCAAAACAACTTTGAGATACCACCTAACACCTGTTAGAGTGGCTAAGATAAAAGGTACAGATGACAGCCTATGTTGGAGAGGATGCAGAGCAAGGGGAACACTACTCCATTGTTGGTGGGAGTGTAAGCTTGTTCAGCCACATTGGAATGCAATATGGTGGTTTCTCAGAAAATTGAGAATCAATCTCCCCAAGGACCCAGCAATACCACTTCTGTGTGTATACCCTAAAGAGGCACATTCACACTCCAAAGGTATTAGCTCAACTATGTTCATAGCAGCATTATTTGTAATAGCAAGAACCTGGAAACAACCTAGATGTCCCTCAACTGAAGAATGGATTAACAAACTGTGGTATATCTACACAATGGAATACTACTCAGCAGTAAGAAAAAATGATATCCTAAAATTTTCAGGCAAATGGATGGATTTGGAGAATATCCTCCTGAGCAAGGTATCACAAACTCAGAAAGATAAGCAGGGAATGTACTCACTCATTAGTGGTCTCTAAACAAACAAAAAAAAAGCAACACATATTTTACTTTTAACCAATTAATTCATGATAAATTTTGAGTCATATTGCTCAAATTTATTCTGTCTCTGTGTGTCTTTCTTTGTATCTCTGTCTCACTGTATGTCTGTGTCTCTGTCTCTCTCTCTCTCTCCCAGTCTTCCATGTGCTCTTCCCAACTCTACTACAGCATTAGAATGCCAGCAAAGAGTTTATTTGCATTAACACTTGAGTATTGATTTATTCTCTTAGTTACAGATTTACTCATAATACCAAGCAGGCACTAATATTTCTGTCCTTTTCATAAATGCATAAGTGAAGCATAGAGAAGTTACAAACTTATCCAAGAGCAAAGACTCAGTCACAGTGCCAGGACCCATTTCGTGTCATTTAGTTGCCAATAGTAGAAAGTGCACCTCCCTGTAGACAGGGATTGTTCCTTTCTGACTATTTCTCAAATCTCTAGTTCCCATGTCTCTATAACAACCATCTTTCCTTAGACAGGTTCCTGAATGAAGATATGTATAAGAATTCATTCATAGTACCTGTCATAAATTTCTTTTTATAATCCTTCCGTTAATACTACTGTGAAAGTAAAATTATGTATATAAATTTTGTTAGCTCTCAAGGTGAATAAATTCCAACTCTAACAATAGATCCAAATTTTCATAAAACGGTCCTACAAACAGAAGCAACTGAAGTGGCATGTGGCTAATAAGACAAAGCCAAGCAGGAGCACAGAAGAAAATTTTGCTTATATCTTCCTCTACCTGAAGCAAAAAGGAAGCCTGTTGGCCTATGGCGAAGGGAACAACCTTGTCTTGACTGCTACTCTGTCAGCTTCTGCAGGTTCAGAACAACGTCTCCTTCTCAGTTCTTGAGTGAAATGAGGAGCAAAATGCAATCAGACCTGGTCTTGCCCCTCACATCTGTTTAGTGTGACTCATTCTGTAAGTCAGGCCTTCTTTCCAGCTCCTAAAAATCCCACTATGGCCTCAGCCATGTTCTAGGCCAAGCCATCCTGTCTGTGTTAACTTCCAAGAGTATTTTACAATTTAAATCTACCAGAGGCTTTCTGTTTGTGCTGAAACACAGTTGAGTTGGTAAGAATCCAATAAATAAATCCTTAGGGTACTTGGGAATTTTTTCTGATAAGCCTTACCAAAAAAAAAAAAAAGAAAAAAAAAGAAAAACACTTCATTATTACTAATTTGATTTCAAAAAACTATGTTGAATTCTAATTTCAGTGAAATTTAATTAATGTATAGGATTAAAAAAAAAAAAGACTGCATTTGAGCAAAGTCATCTTTAAAGCCAACGGTATTTTGGGACCCAAAAATTTTAGGTATTTTTGAAAACTATCTGACTCCATCTAAAATGAAGCTTTAGACAAGGCTGTTGTCATTCCGTAGATATCGTTCTCCGTGTCACAAATAGATAAGATAGAGGTTGTATTTTATATCTTCCTAAGAGAAAATTTAGAATCTTTTTTATATAACTTTATTATATTGCATCACTACATATCACTTATTGAATTAATTTTCAAAAATCTATCTGATATTTTAGATAGAAAGTTCTTTTTTGAATGATTTAGGGCGAGGTTCGCAAGCAAAGGAAATCACAGATAAAAGGAGTGTGGTACAAGATGCTTTCTCTGATGTATGTGTCATTATGAGGCTTTGTAAACCCTTTCAGGGCCGTTTGCATTTTCCTCAGACAAACAGTCTCACTACACTGAGGCCCTACTGGTGTTGAGCCACAGAAGAAGGTTGCCAGAGATGAAGGAAATTTCACCGAGAAGGCAAAGGTATTACATGTTTTCATTTTCATATAATATTGTAGGAGGAAAATGCAAACAGTCTTACCTGTTGTGGTATTTTAAATGAGAAATATCTCCCATAGTCTCTGGCCTTTAAAGGCTTAGTCCTCAGCTGGTGGCCTTGTTTGAGGAAGCTTGGGAAGTGTGGCCTTTCTGGAGAAAGCATGGCACTGGGGACAGATACTGAAAGCTTAAAGATTTGCACTATTATTGCCTTTTATGGGGAGGGAAGGGGGAAGGAGGAGGGGAGAGGCTGAAGGCTGACTGGGAGGAATTGGGAGGAGGGAAGGGAGAGAAGCAGGGGGATACATGGAAAAAAGGTTTTTTAAATAAAATAAAATAAAATAAAAATAAATAGATAAATAAATGAAATAAAGTCCAAGACTGCTATATGAAACTTTTTGTCGACATTAGTTCACTAACTCTGGACTACCAGTTGGAGAACCTATAGAGGACTGAACTAGGCTCTGTGAATGTGGACAATAGATTTCTTTAGCTTGAGCAGTTTGTGGGGTCCCTGGCAGTGGGACCAGGATTTATCCCCTGGTGCATAAAATGACTTTGTGGAGCCCATTCCATATGGAGAGAAATCCTGCTCAGCCTCAATACAGGGGGAAACAAGCTTGGTTCTCTTTCAACTTGATGAACCAGAGGCATATGGGAGACTTCCCTGATGAGTGGATAGGGAATGGGAGCAGGGAGTTAGGGGGTGACCATGAGGAGGGGAGGTAGCTGTGTTTTGTATGTAAAATGAGAGAAAAAAAAAGTGTTAAATAAAAAAGATAATGAAGAATAAAGAACTGTCCTTCATCATGGTGTCTCTTCATAGCAATAAATCAGTGACTAACACAGAAGCAGAGCCAAGAGAATCAGCACTAACACAAGCTGAGTTAGATACTGAGATCTTCTTTCAATGATAAGAAGAGGGGGAAGGAGAGAAAAGAAAAAATAATCTTGAGAGAAAATATGCTTAAAGCAAAGGAAATATTAAGTTACTTCTTTACACTTGGCAAATTCTACAGAAAAAGAAAAATCAATAAAATGGATGTTTATAGTATCTTAGTTAGGGTTTCTATTGCTGCAACAAAACACCATGACCAAAAAGCAAGTTGGGGAGGAAAGGGTTTATCCAGCTTACATTTCAGCACTGCTTGCTGTTCATCACTGAAGGAAGTCAGGACAGGAACTCAAGGCAGAATCCTCAAGGCAGGAGCTGATGCAGTTGTCATGAAGGCATACTGCTTATTGGCTTGCTCAGCCTGCTTTTTATAGAACCCAGGACCACCAGATCAGGAATGGCTCTACCTACCATGAACTGAGCCCTCCCCCATTGATCATTAGCCCTACAGATGCATCTCATGGAGGCATTTCCTCAGCTGAGTCTCCTTCCTCTGATGCATCTAGCTTGTGTCAAATTGACACACAAAACCAGCCAGTACATATATATGATATGACATGACATGATATGATATGATATAATATGACATGACATGTACAGCTTTACATGCCAGAGATAATTTAAGAAGGAGAAAAACTGGCTTGCAGAAACAGGCCAGTTTTTCTAGGCTAGACCAATGCAGACTTGCCCTAGGACAAGTGATATTGCAATTCCAGTTGGAATATCATCTGTCGGCAGAATTTCTCATGCTCAAGGAAGGATCAGGATTTTCTCATCAAGACCTTCATCTTAATTAAATAAGTGTCACCCACATCACCCAGAGCAATCTGCTTTATTTAAAGTACTTCCATGTTACTGTCATTCATGGGAGCACACAGAGGAATGTTTAGTGAACACTGTAGCCTAACTATATTGACACATAAAATTAACATGCACCTATCTTAAGTAATTTTAAGCAGATAATGGTAGTAGATTGTGGATATATGTTAAATATTTAATAAACCCTGGGATATCAGAGAGACCACACAGTCAAATTCTAGGCAGACAGCTCAGGAAATCTTTGTTCCTTGAATACAAGGATAAACAGCTGAGTCAATCACACATACTTTAAATCCCAGCACAGGGAAAGCTGGGGGAGTGGTGATCAACATCCTTTATCCCATAACTCCAGAGACAGAACTTCTTCTGTTTCTGTGAGTTCAAGACTACACGCCTTTAATCCTAACCTGGATGGGGTAGGGTCTATAAGGGCTTAGAAACCAGGCAGACACAGAAGCGACTACAGGCAGAAGGACCAGTAGTGAGGCTGAGGAAGCTGCAAGACTGCTGGGTGAGAACTGACTGTGGTGCTTTCTCTATCTGATATTTCAGCCTTCCCCCAACATTTGGCTCAGAGTCTTCTTTTCTTACAACCCCAAATCGTGCTACTATAGTAGATTCCAGCAGTCAAGCAACAAAGGCAGGAGAACAGCCACAAGTTGAGACCAGTTTGGACTACATAACAAAACCCTGTCTAAAAGTAACAACAAAAGGGAGTCATTTTATAGTGAGTGTGTGTGTGTGTGTGTGTGTGTGTTTAAAGCAAGTATTAGTAGAAAACATTTTTAAAAACTCCTAAAAATCGTTTTGATTTGCATTTCTCTGATGGCTAAAGATGAAGAGCACTTTTTCAGGTGCCCTAACACCTGTTAGATTGGCTAAGATAAAAGGTACAGATGACAGCCTATGCTGGAGAGGATGCGGAGCAAGGGGAACACTCCTCCATTGTTGGTGGGAGTGTAAGCTTGTTCAGCCACTTTGGAATACAATATGGAGGTTTCTCAGAAAATTGAGAATCAATCTCCCCAAGGACCCAGCAATACCACTTCTGGGTATA
>PVIH01029188.1:0-14060 GCA_004025045.1 Sigmodon hispidus | reverse complement strand
TTCTATACACTAAAGTTAGAAGAGCTGAAAAAGAAATAAGGGAAACATTACCCTTCATAATAGCTGCAAATAGTATTAAATACCTTGGAGTAACTATAACCAAAGAAGTAACAGACCTATTTGACAAAAATTTTAAATCACTGAAGAAAGAAATTGAAGAGGATATCAGAAAATGGAAAGCTCTCCCATGTTCCTGGATAGGTAGTATCAATATAGTAAAAATGGCAATTCTACCAAAAGCTATCTACAGATTTAATGCACTACCTATCAAAATCCCAACACAATATTTCTTGGACCTTGAAAGAACAATACTCAATTTCATTTGGAATAACAGGAAAGCCAGGATTGCCAAAACAATTTTGCTCAACAAAAGAACTTCTGGAAGCATCACTATCCCCAACTTCAAGTTATACTATAGAGCTACAGTAATAAAAACAGTCTGGTCCTGGCATAAAAACAGACTTGTGGATCAATGGAATAGAATGGAGGATTCATGCATTAACCCAAAAACCTATGAATATCTGATCTTTGATAAAGAGGACCAAAATATTCAATGGAAAAAAGATAATATATTCAAATAATGGTGTTGGCATAGCTGCATGGTAGTGTGTAGAAAAATGTAAATAGATCCAAGCCTGTCACCCTGCACAAAACTCAAACCAAGGGGATCAAAGACCTCAACATAAACCCCGCAACTTTAAACTTGATAGAAAAGACAGTGGGAATTATGCTACTATGACTTGACTTAGGGACCACTTCCTAAATATAACACCAGTGGCACAGACACTAAAATCAACAATCAATAAGTGGGATCTCCTGAAACTGAGAAGCTTCTGTAAAGCCAAGGACACTGTCAATAGGACAAAAACGATAGCCTACAGAATAGGAAAAGATTTTCACCAACCCTACAGTTGATAGAGGACTGATCGCTAAGATATATAAAGAACTCAAGAATCTAGAGGTCAAAACCTTGAATAACCCAATTTAAAAAATGTGGTTCAGATCTAAAAAGAGAATTCTCAGCAGAAGAATTACGAATGGCTGAAAGGCACCTGAAAAAGTGCTCATCCTCTTTAGCCATCAGAGAAATGCAAATCAAAACAACTTTGAGATACCACCTGACACCTGTTAGATAAGATAAAAGACACAGAGAACAGCCTATGCTAGAGAGGATATGGAGCCAGGGGAACACTCCTCCATTGTTGGTGGGAGTATAAGCTTGTTCAGCCACTTTGGAATACAGTATGGTGGTTTCTCAGAAAACTGAGAATCAATCTTCCCAAGGACCCAGCAATACCACTTCTGGGTGTACACCCTAAAAATGCACAGTCATACTCCAAAGGCTTTAGTTCAACTATGTTCATAGCGGTGTTATTTGTAATAGCAAGAACTTGGAAACAACCTAGATGCCCCTCAACTGAAGAATGGATTAACAAAATGTGGTACATCTACACAATGGAGTGCTACTCAGCAGTACGAAAAAATGATATCCTAAAATCTGCAGGCAAATGGATGAATTTGGAGAATATCCTCCTGAGGGAGATATCACAAATCCAGAAAGATAAGCAGGGGATGCACTCACTCATTAGTGGACTCTAAACAAACCAACAAACAAACAAGAAAAAAGCAAAGCATGCCCAAGCTGCAAGCCACAACTACTGAACAGCTTGGCATCAGAAACACCCTGGACTGACTCCTTGGATCCCACTCCTCCTAGAGGAACACTTGATTCAGTCTTGAGGTTGTGGGGAGAAAACTGGATCTACCAGGAGTGGAGGATGAACTAAGCAATACTGGAACAGTGGGATCTTGGGACTGCTTGCTGCCTGCCCAGAGATGGGATGGGGATTTGTGGAGAAGAGAGAATGACCTGATGTGATGGGAGGTGGAAGGGACCTTGAATAAGGATATACAAGGATAGAAAGTGTGCCTTCTTTGTTCATAATAATAAAATAAAAATAAATTAATAAAAAAGAAATAGAAGAAAAAAACAAATAAAACACTGGAAGAGATGAACCAATCCTGAAAGAAAACAAAAAATCAAGAAAGCAAAATCCACCAACTGAAAGAATCAGTCCAGAAACTAAAAGCTGAAATAGAAACAATAAAGAAGGTACAAAATAAAGCAAAAAATGAAATAGAGAAGTGGATGAAATTATCTGAAACTACAGATACAAGCATTACCAACAGAAACCAAAGATGGAAGAGAGAATCTCTGGAGTTGAAGACTCCATAGTAGGAATAAATAAACCACTCAAGGAAAATACCAAAATGAAAAAAAAAAACATAAAACATTCAAAAAATTTCAGACACCATGAAAAGAAACAACCTGAGAGAAATAGGAATAGAAGAAAGAGAAGAATATCAGCTCAAAGCCATAGATAATGTATACAATAAAATCACAGAGGAAACTTTCCCAAGCTAAAGAAGGAAATCCCTATAAAGAAACAAGAACCATACAGAACATCAAGTAGATTAGACTCTGCAAAAATCTTCTTTCACTATAATAATTAAGCCACAGAACATATAGAACAAAGGACAAATATTGAGAGCTGCAAAGGAAAAGTGTCAACTTACCTATAAAGACAGACACACCAAAATAACACCAGACTATTCAATGGGAACAATGAAAGCAAGAAGATCCTGGTCAGAAGTTATACAGACATAAATAGAGCATGGCTGCCAAGGCAGATTATTAAACCCAGCAAAACTATTAGGAACCATAGGTGGAGTAAGCAAGATATTTCATGAATAAGACAAGTTGAAACAATACCTATCAACAAATCCAGCACTACAGAAAGCACTTGAGGGAAAACTCCAATCTCAGGAACCCAGACACACCCATGAAACCACTCACAATCAATAATCCCACAGAAGAAAACCCCTAAGAAAGGAAATGCACACAAATTATCACCAAAAATAACAGAAAGTATCAATCAGTGGTCATTAATATCCCTTAACATCAATAGACTTAATTCATCTATAAAAAGATACACCCTAACACGATGGATAAAAAAACAAAAGCCAACCTTCTGCTGCATATATGAAACACACCTCAGCTCCAAAGACAAACACAGGTTCAGAGTAAAGGGTTTGGAAGATTTTTCAATCAAATGGTCCCAAGAAATAAGCTGGTGTTGTTATCCTAATATCCAACAAAGTAGACTTCAAACTAAAATCAATCCAAAAGGACCAGTACAGACCTTATTTATTCGTTTAAGGAAAAATTGATCAAGTTGAGATCTCAATCCTGAATATTTTTGCCCCTAATATTGAAGCTAAAGGCCAGCTTCAAAACTAACACACAGATGCAACAATGCTCTAACCTGGGTGAGCATTCTATACGCACATAACCACTTACACCAGGGAAACTAAAAGCAGCCAAAGATTTCCAATAAAACACAGCATGGCAAGGCATTTCCTCATTTGGCTTCCTACATAACAACATTATAATAAATAATAAAACAGGAAAAAACATCAGGCAAATAATGCCTCGTTTTCTTTGATGTGATATCAGCTGATGACTAGGGTAAGGGTTTCATGTTCCATGATTTCACCATTAATATATAAAGTTTCTGTAATATATTAAAACTGTTAAGATGTGAGTGGGACAAATATTTGTTTATTCCACAATTTGCTTAATTTTGTATGATCTCATACATTGTTAAATAACTATATGCAAGGAACTATGTCTGATGGTAAAAATATAATATAAATAGTAGAAAACTGATTTGTACAGGATCTCACCAGAAAATTTCAAAGTTCACCATAAAAAGTGACATAAAAAAAAGGAATACCATGTGAATAGCAATGGGGTTCTTGCAAAGCTCACATATTTATAAAGTGTATTGCTACTCTTGCTTGGGTGAGGAAGACAACACCAACAGAACACTCACAACATATGATGATGTTTGTTCTGTCTACATAAAGAAGGGAACTAAAGCTGGAAAGTGCCATTCCTTAAGGAAAGTGACTGTCCTTTGAAAAATTACAAATAGTTAATGTAATTTTCATTTATCCAAGAGTGGGAATTTAAGGTTATAAGCAACAATCAAAACATTAGCTAGTATTTACTCAGTAGCTTACCCTTTGAATTTACATGCCATTAAAATTGCATTTACTCTTGTGAAGTATTTTTAGATAGACTCCAGAGTGTTGAAGACTTAAATACCTCCTCAAGGTAAAGGAACTGAACTTGATACTGAATCATTTTTGATAAAATATGCATATTTCATAAGAGAAGTTCCTGCAGGGATAAAAATAAAATAAAAGAAAAGAAAAATGAACTTGGTAGAAGTAACAGCAGTTGATACTTCAAAAGAAAAGATCACTTGACATTGATAACATCTATCCAAAATAAAGTGAGAAAAAATCAAAATAGTGAATGGTTACCAATGACACATGGTATAACAAAAAACACAGCTATCAATGACTTTATTTCCAGACTAAACTGAAAGTTGATGTCATGTAGATTACAAAGTTCTCCATTATGTGTAAACAGACTGTAATGTATAAATTACTGAACTTTATTGTTGATGAGTTATATTTATTATAATCTTAATAAATGGTAGAACTGTTTAAACAAGGAACAACTATCAATTTAGCTTAAAATAGAAATTTAAGGTTGGATTTTGCACAATTTTTAATAATTTTCACACACTAAATTATGGCTTGTTTCACTGAACTTCACTGTTTGGATGTGTTTTAATATTAATTTTTTGGCATTGGTATACCAATGTCTAACATCTAAATATACTTCAAAGTATATAGGACAAGATAAATACACATGATCTCTTATACATGATTAGTAGTGTAGTTAGTTGCTATGGGATATTTTGATTGCGCTTAACACTCCCTAGACTTGAAATAAAAAGTTAAACTCTAATCCATGGACAAGACCACTGACGACCAGACTGAAACTGTCCTCAGAGAAGCCAGTAATTTGGAAAGAGAAGACACTCAGGAAGGAAAGGAGAAAGACTGAGTTTGAGCTTCCTTTTAGGTTTGGGGATAAGAAGAGAGAAGTGTACCACAAGTGTGGTGTTTTTGGCCAAAAAGCAAGATCAGCCAGTTGCTATTCAACCTCTTTTGAGTAGCAGGTTTTCACCCCAGCCTTTGACTCCCAAATCCCATGGATTTATTTTAAACCTACATAAAGCAGTCTCAAAAGAGCCCTGGCAGCAGGACTGGAAGCCTGGCCACATGGCTCCTGACTGTAGAGCTCTGGGGCTGCAGATAATAATTAAAATATCAGTAGATTCATGTGCAGCCACTACACATGACAGAAAAACATCAGTCTGTATGATTACAAAATAATTTATGATTTCTATAAATCCAGACTTTTTTTCATTTCCAATTCCATGTCAATCCTGAGACACATAAAACTGAAAGAAGCATAATAGTCTTTAAACTATCTCTGTCCACAGGGAAATTTAAAAATAAAATACACCATTTACCCTCTAAAGCTGTGTCCCTCATAAATAAAATGTTAGCACTCAATGGATTTCATGTAAGAAATGTTTTATTGTTAAAAGTAAAATGTTAAAAGTAAAGCTGACATGTATAATCAAATATGACAGCATTTTCCTTAAGCTAAGCAGCAGAATGCATTGAGATTCTCTGACAATATTAAACATTTACCTGTCCTATTCTCACATTATCTATTCATTTCTTTAGGAAGAAGGATAATATTTCCTTTCAATGAAACAAGGGAAGTGGCATCTTTCTTGAAAATGCCACTGTAGTACAGTACAGAGGGCACAGAATGAAATATGTTGATTCATTTAGACCAATGCATACTGGTACATGTTAAATGAGTGTTAAAAATTAAAGTAGAATGCCAAGGACATAAAGGTTTGCAATGAAATAAATTACACTGAAATTCTTTTTTCGTTATTTTATTATGCAAATGAAATCTTGTTTGAGTTTGTTATATTTGGAAATCAAGTCTGGAGAGAATGTTTAAAGCTTAAATCTTTCATTACTGAGAACATAAGCATCCATTTGAAACTTCAGTGTACAGTTGCAGGCTAATTCTATCAGGTACTGCCAACCAACCCTAAAATTAAATGTATGGAGAAAAGGGAATGGAATCAAATTACCTTATTGTAAAAGCATATCTTTGTATGTTATTGCCAATGGATAACAGTTCTGTAACTAAATATCAGTGTTAATGTTAATTAACATTTATTATATCTTTTTAGTAAAAATTACCATACATCATTTTTAAGGAAAAAAGGAAAATTGGAAATGTAACATTTCAATAATACACAAAATTATTTATTCTCAAACAATTATAACATTGTGCAAAAGAATTCTTTAGAAATTCTATCTCAACCTGAAATTGATAAAGATTATAATAACAATCTTATTCACACAGAAAATTCATTTAGTTAAACACTTAAAAAAAAACTAGTATTTCAAATACTCACAGCAACTTAAACACTCTCGACAATCTGACACAGAAAATGTCAGAGCTTTTTACTTAATTCCTGCTTTCCACAGATCAATTAATTAACTACAGTTATTTCATCCAAAAACTTGTCATACATGGGGGAGGTGCTCTCCAGGTCATGGGTTAATGAAGAGGTATTAGCAAAGAGCAGCTGCCAAAGGATGGAGCATATTTTAAGGATGTTTTCTCTGGTAAGTTTTCATTGTTTCAAAGGATAGCCTCCAAACCATGAACATATGGCCATCACTAATTGAACTTAGCAAAAAAAAAAAAAATGTAAAGAAGACATGACACTGAGAAGGAGGCATATGTAAGAGATATGAATAAAACTAGAGAAACAAAATAAAGATTGTATATGTTCATATTTCATTTTTAAAATGTTTGAAATTATTAAGAGTAAAGAAAATAATTAAACACTGTCATTTATTATGTGAATGCATAAGGTTGCATAGTATGTAAATCTTCATAAATTGAAAACTTATCATATTTTGTTGAGTTAATTTGAACATATCTCTGAAAATCAAGTTCAAAATCAATCCTGGCTCTATAATGTCACTTGTACAGAGAGATAGAGGGTAAGATTTAGACAGGCACCATATTATCACTATGGCATTTAAGCTGTTCACCTACACAAGGTAATCGTCTTCATTGACAGATGCTGTGCAGACCTCATCTGTTCCTATCACTGTTTTTCCTCCCTGGGGTTCACTGATTGGAACACACAAACTTGCTGATAGATGACTGCTAAAACTTACATCCGAATTTGCAGTTATCAGCAACCTACTTAGAGACTTGTAAAACAGCAAGGTACAGTTTGCATCACAGTCAAAAATGCTTTGGACACATTTTTAACTTTGACGGTTTGAAATCCATTCCACTAAAAACAGATCAATATTTAAATAAATTTAGCTGTGTTTACTTACTAAGATGAGCCAAGGGCATTTCCATCGTAGCAAATGGATCATAAAATTTTATTCCACCATATAACTTTCCTCTGAGCCTGTCTCTTTCATTCCTAATGTTTCACTTGTCTGAAATTATACATTTTATGATTGTGTTCTTTCTTTTGGATTGTAGTGAAATATGAGAAATAAGAAATGTTAATATCTCCCAATGCACATTTGTAAGTGTTGAGAGTCAGGCTGCAAGAATATTAGAATGCTGAAATTGTCATCTAGAATGATACTGGAAAGCAGACATTCTCTATGTGGATGCTTTTGTCCTTGAGATCAAGAAAAAAAAATGCAATTCCTCACTAATATCACAAAAGATAATATCATATATGACATAGATAAAATACATATATTATATTTTCACATTATAATAAAAGTGTGATAAACTAGAAAGAACATGTTTATAATATCATCTCAGCTAGAGTACTAGTAATCAACTTAGGAGTAGGCCAGTTCAAGCACCTTCTCCACTATTGCTAGGGTTATTACTTGCAGCCATCCTTGTGGATTCCTGGGAGTTTCCCTGATACCAGGTTTCTCCCTAACCACCGAGTGGCCCTCTCTATCAATATTCATTACTCCCCATGCAGCCCCCAACTTGAACAATACAATCCTTCATATTCCCATTTCCCATCCACTCTCCTCCACTTCCCCTATCCCTACTTTATTGAGGAGATCTCATCTATACTGTTATTTTCTCACCACATATGATGTTCTAAGCCCCATTATTCATTTTCAGAGTCCTGGAAAACAGAACTTGCAAACACTGCTTAACTCTTACCACTTGAGAAGACCACTTTTTTCTCACCAAGTTGATAAGACAAGTTGGCTAGTGAGCTCCAGAAATCCATGAACACAAAACCACACATGGCTTTGTATATGAGTACCAAGAATTTAAGTCTGAATTTAGGTCTTTGTGTTTGTGCAGCAAGGACTTTAGCAACTGATACAACACTTTAGACAAAGGATTTTTTTTTACTCCATTTCCCTAATAATGACTGTTTTCAGTATTTTAAGATTAAATTACAACTCTCTGAGCTTTGGAAGAAGTTGTGACCTGTATATTCAACACCTGTACATGAATTTTTTTGAAGGGGAAAGTAGTTGCATATTATCTAAGACTTAATTTAATCCCTCAACAAAGGCCATTAATTTCCATACAGCAGCTCAGTAAAAGTGATGAGGGGTATCCTAGTTCAAGTCCTCTAGCTACTTTCACTGTCTCTAAACTCTATCCATTAATCATCCTAAATCTTTTATTTACACATCCATCAACATGCCATATCATCTGACTGAAATGTCACCAGTCAGTATACCATTAGATTTAATTACAAGTTCTCACAATAGCTTCCTAACAGTTGTTTTACTACTCGCCTGTCAGGTTTCTTGATTTTATATTTCTTAAATTCATCTCTGATCTTAAAGCCTTCCTGTTTTAAATCTTTCATTACATTCCACTGACTTTAGAAATACAAGCAAAACTCAGTATCTCATAGATTGATTTTGCCATCCCACCAGCAGACCTGAACTTCAAATTCCAGTTGTGTTCCTACTCTCATTGTCAGGTCATGAAGATTCCTTTACCCAGATAAGATTGGATCAGGTACCTGCTACCACACATGTACAGCAATTACAATGCAGCACGTAGTTCAAAATGTTTATGTTCTACATTGGCTAGAACATCTGTGTTCCCTTAGTTATCAGAATATACAATCACATCCTGCACAGAATTAAGCTCCATGATTCTCCATCAATTTCAGTAATAAAATGAAAACCTGAGGGGAGAATGTAGCCTGTCTTCCATTCACTTTTCTCAGAACTGTGAGTGGTTTTGAAAACCTTTTAGATTTTTTTCTATGAAAACAATATGACTCAAGTAAAAGCTGACCTTGTACTTCTCTACATTTTCCAAGCTTCATTTTGTCTCTACTGAGATTAAAGATGTCCAGAATCATACACAGAAATGTTTTACTTTTATATTATGTACAAAGATTCTACCTAAGAATGATTATAATTTCATGCTTTATTTTCAAAGCTGTTATTGAATAAATAGTTCAATACTTCAATGTCATTTTAATCTCTCAGGTATGTCAATATCTATTAAAATTAATGAGCATTACAGAAAGTTATTAGAAAGAGGATATGCACTTAGTTACTAACTTAGATAGAGAACATAATATCAGCCCCCTAACATCATTAAGTTGTGAATCTACTATAATTCTCCTCTAAATAATCCATTGTTAGTGTCTCTGATTCACTTACACATATTGATCTGTTCAAAAGAAAACTTTTATTGCCTCATCAATTTGTGTTCTTCTGCCCTATAGAAACCTTGGACAATACTTAAACACATATGCCTAACATAATGTCTAGCTCTACAAAACTACTCACACTTAAAATTCAAAGGTATTAGTTTGAAATTTTTATCAAAAGTAATTATAAATTAGCTTTAATAAACTACATAGTAGCTTTCTTTAGATGACTATAATAAATTTTTTACTGTAAATTTATAATAAAATAATAGAACAATAGCTCAAATTTTGTTTTATAAATAACTACAGTTAATATTTATGAACCAAATTGCAAAAAAATAAAAAATAAGCTATAAAATCAGCAGTTCTCAGTGTTCATCATATACTGAAGTTCAAAACTTCTGCAGATGCAACAAAACTTAATCAGAAAAAAAATATATATGAAGAAACACTGTTTGCTATTTAAGATGAGGAACTTGGAGCATAACAGGAGAATAGGCATGTTAAAGGTCTCACAAAAGAACGTGGCAAACCATAGATCCATAACCCTGTTAATTTCCCTCAGAAATGTTGTAGAATATCACTGTAACTGTATGAACATATGTTACAATTGTTTATGCTTTATCTTTTTAATAATGTAAAGATGTGTTACATTTGTGTATTCTGTATTTGTTTAATTATAAAAGGATGGTTTGCTATTTTTTCTTTCCTAAGATAACCGATTGGCCTAATGAGCTGAACAGCCAATAGCTAACAATAGAGAAAGGATATATGGAGTTGTTGGACAGAAAGAATAAGTAGCAGGAGAAATATAGGCTCCAGAAGAATGAGAGGAGGGAAAGAAAATGGGACAGAAAGAGAGGGACATATGTGGGGCCAGCCCGACACACATAGAATCAAAAAATGTAGGGAGTACAGGAAGAAAAGCTAAAATTCTCAAGGCAAAAGTAGATAAAGTGAAACATGTTAATTAAAGTCAAAAGAGTTAGCCAGAAATGAGCCTAAGCTAGGCCAAGCATTCTTAGCTAATAAGAAGTCTCTATGTCTTGACTTGGGAGCTCATTGGTAGCCCCCATAAAAAAAGCCTGGTTCAGGATAATTCAAGTAAATTCTTTAAGATTGCAATCAGAATAAAAAGAGAAGTCATTTCACCCTTCTATTCCTATACAACAAGAATCAATGAATCTGGCACTTGAAGTATTATAAGGATTCTGTACACTATGATCTGTCTTCTTGTTGCCAACAAACTTGGGTTCGATTAAGTTTAACAGTCCATTTATAATATTATGGAGAACTTGACCTTAATTATTTTTAATAATTTTAATTATTAATATAATTACTTTTACATGCCCTCCACTTTTCCCGCCTTCTTTCACTCCCCTGCCACCCTCTTCATCTACCCCTCCCCACCCTCTATTCACTTCTTAAAGGGGGTAAGGCCTTCTTTGAGCAGTCAACACAGGCTAACATATGAAGTTGAGGCAGGACTTTTCTTCTGTTCCTTGTATCAAGGCAGTGCAAGGTATCCCAGCAGAGGAAGTAAGCTCCAAAAAGTCAGTTCATATAACCAGAATATTTCCTGGTCCCATAGCCAGGGGGACTAACAACAGTTTGATTAGAGCAACTGACACCCTCATTCAGAAGGCCTAGTTTGGATTCATAAAGGCTCTCCAACTGTCAGTCCAGAGTCAGTGAGCTCTCATTAGCTCAGGTCAGCTGTCCCTGTGGTTTTCTCCATTGTGTTCTTGACCCTCTCCTTGTTCTTCTAGTTGTTCTTCCCTCTCTTCAACTGAACTCCAGGAATTTGGACAAGTGCTGGGATGTAGGTATCTGCATCTATTTCCATCAGTCATTGAATGTCAGTTTTATGATGACAATTAGCTTTAGTCACCAATCTGACTGCAGGGAAAGGCAAGTTCAGGCACCCTCTCCAGCACTGTCCAGGGACTTAGCTAGGACCTCTTTGTGGGTTCTTGTGGCTATCTTTGGCACTGGGATTTCCCCCAAACCCATGATGGCTCACTGCGTCAGAATATATTCCTATTGCTCACCTCTCAATTCTGCCCTCAACTTGGCCATCTGAAACCCTCATTTCCCAAATCCTCTACTCTTCCTTCTCCCAGTATACTCAGGAGATTTTATCCATAACTTCTTCCTGTTGCAATCTATGTGTATCCCTCTTAGAATTTTCTCTCTACCTATTTCTCTAGGGTTGTGGAATCCAGCCTTTTCATCCTTTGTTATGTATTTACTATTCACTTATGAGTGAATACATTCTGTGATTTTATTTCTGGGTCTGAGTTACCTCACTCAAGATGACTTTTTTTCGAGTTCCATTCATTTGCCTGCAAATTTTATGATGATGGCATTTTTTTAAATCATCAAGTAATACTCCATTCTTTATTCATTCTTTTGTTGAGGGGCATCTAGGTTGTTTCTAGGTTGTAGCTATTATGAAAAATAAAAAGCAGCTATGAACATTGTTGAGAAATTGTTCTTGTTTTCTGAATGGACATCTTTGGGGTATATACCCAAGAGTAATATTGCTGCCTCCTGAGGAAAGCTGATTCCCAGTTTTCTAAGAAACAGCCATATTAATTTCCAATGTTGCTGTACAAGTTTACATCCCACCAGCGATGGAGGAGTGTTTCTCTTTCTCTGATCCTCTCCACAATACACTATCATGAGTGTTTCTGATTTTAGCCATTATGACAGGTAAAAGATGTTATTACAGAGTCATTTTGATTTGCACTTCCCTGATGGTTAAGGATGTTGATGGCTAATGATGTTGAGCACTTCCTATAATGTCTTAGGGCCACTTTAGATTCCTTTGTTGAGAATTCTTTATTTAGATCTGTACTCCATTTTTAATTGGGTCATTTGGGTTTTGGATATCTAGTTGCTTGAGTTCTTTGGCATAAATGGATGTCAACATGTAGAAGAATGCAAATAGATCCATATTTATTACCCTGCATAAAACTCAAGTCAAAATGGATCAAAGACCTCAACATAAATCCAGTTATACTGAATAGCCTTGAACACATTTGCACAGGTCACAACATTCTAAATATAAGACCAGTGCACAGTCACTGTGAGCAACAATTAATGAATGGGACTTCCTGAAACTGAGAGTCTTTTCTAAAGCATAGAACATGGCCAATAAAGCAAAATGACAGCCTACAGAATGTGAAAAGATCTTTGCCAATTCCACTTCTAACAGAGGGCCGATTTTCAAAACATATAACTCAAAAAAAAAAAAAACTAGATGTACAAAACTCAAATAACCCAATTTTATAAATGGCCTTAATTATTGAAACAAATTTTATTGATCATCTATAAAATATATTTTGTTAGATGATGATAAACATAAGTAGTATCATCAAAGATAAAGGTACTCCACAAATAACTGTGACTGGAGGCAAACTAGTTAATGATGTGATAACTCTCAGGATTGAGACTGCCAAATTTTTTAGATGTTCCAGGAGAGAGTAACTGTGAGTGTGTTCTGAGAAACATTAAAATTTCAAAAATTGGAAAGGTTATTTTCAACCTTATTCTGAAATATAAATGTTCCTAAAATATACTGAGAACTTTCTTATCTTACAGATTGTAATTCAGTTGCTTTGGGTAAACCCAAGACTCTGTGGCATTATAAAATGTTCTCAGGAAGTACTGATAATATCATTTTAAGAACTGTGCTTTGGGGTCTCTATGTTTTTTGTCCTATACTGCAAAAAGCTTCCCTGCTGAGGATTGAGAAGTGATGCATGGGTACAGCAATATCTCATTAGAAGTTGCTTTATTGCTGTATTCCTTTAGGAGAATAATAATAATAGGTTTTCCCCCTGGAACCATGGCCTATCTAAATCTCAGGTTCTAGCCCTGATTAATGCCAGTTGTGGGTTTTATCTCATGGAACAAGCCTTCAATCTCAAGCAAAAGTGATTGAGGTTTTTTTCGTAACATTAGTTCATCTATGGGACCAGTAGGAATATTTGGCAGGCATGTTGTTTACAGGATTCTTAACTGAATGATATAGATCATTACTTCTCTCCCTTTATGTATTATTGTGTCAGACTTCGAACATCTGCTCACCTTCAATAAGGAGCCTATATCAGGACAAAGTATGGATACTACCAAAGTCCAACTCAATGAACCGGTAATTTTTATTGGGGTTACTTATAGAAATATTGTGTCCTTGGCCCAGCAATACCACTTCTGGGTATATACCCTAAAGAGGCACATTCACACTCCAAAGGTATTAGCTCAACTATGTTCATAGCAGCATTATTTGTAATAGCAAGAACCTGGAAACAACCTAGATGTCCCTCAACTGAAGAATGGATTAACAAACTGTGGTACATCTACACAATGGAATACTACACAGCAGCAAGGAAAAAT
>PVIH01029187.1:0-14060 GCA_004025045.1 Sigmodon hispidus | reverse complement strand
TTAAATCACTGAAGAAAGAAATTGAAGAGGATATCAGAAAATGGAAAGCTCTCCCATGTTCCTGGATTGGTAGGATCAACATAGTAAAAATGGCAATTCTACCAAAGGCAATCTACAGATTCAATGCACTGCCCATCAAAATCCCAACACAATATTTTTTTGGACCTTGAAAGAACAATACTCAATTTCATTTGGAATATCAGGAAAGCCAGGATTGCCAAAACAATTTTACTCAACAAAAGAACCTCAGGAGTTATCACCATCCCTAACTTCAAGCTATACTATAGAGCTACAGTAATAAAAACAGTCTGGTACTGGCATAAAAACAGATTTGTGGACCAATGGAATAGAATTGAGGATCCAGACATTAAACCAAAAACCTATGAACAGCTGATCTTTGACAAAGAGGCCCAAAACATTCAATGGAAAAAAGATAGTGTATTTAACAAATGGTGTTGGCATAGCTGGATGGAAGTGTGTAGAAAAATGCAAACAGGTCCCAGTCTGTCACCCTGAAGAAAACTCAACTCCTCGTGGATCAAAGATCTCAACATAAACTCAGCCACTTTGAACTTGATAGAAAAGAAAGTGGGAAATACACTTCTACAAATTGGCACAGGTGACCACTTCCTAAATATAACACCAGTGGCACAGACACTAAGACTTACAATCATTAAGTGGGATCTCCTGAAGCTATGAAGCTTCTGTAAAGCCAAGGACACTATCCATAGGACAAAATGACAGCCTACAGAATGGGAAAACATTTTCACCAACACTACAAGTGATACAGGACTGATCTCTAAGATATATAAAGAGCTCAAGAATCCAGAGCCCAAAACCTTGAATAACTGAATCAAAAAATCAGATCTAAAAAGGGAATTCTCAGCAGAGGAATTAGGAATGGCCGAAAGGCACCTGAAAAAGTGCTCATCATCTTTAGCCATCAAAGAAATGCAAATCAAAACAACTTTGAGACATCACCTAACAGTTGTTAGATTAGCTAAGATAAAAGGCACAGATGACAGCCTATGTTGGAGAGGATGCAGAGCAAGGGAAACACTCCTCCCTTTTTGGTGGGAGTGTAAGCTTGTTCAGCCACTTTGGAATGCAATATGGCAGTTTCTCAGAAAACTGAGAACCAATCTCCCCAAGGAACCAGCAATACCACTTCTGGGTATATACCCTAAAGAGGCACATTCACACTCTGAAGGTATTAGCTCAACTATGTTCATAGCAGCATTATTTGTAATAGCAAGAACCTGGAAACAACCTAGATGTCCCTCAACTGAAGAATGGATTAACAAACTGTGGTACATCTACACAATGGAATACCTCTCATCAGTAAGAAAAAATGATATCCTAAGATTTGCAGGCAAATGGTTGGATTTGGAGAATATCCTCCTGAGTGAGGTATCACAAACTCAGAAAGATAAGCAGGGGATGTACTCACTCATTAGTGGTCTCTAAACAAACAAACAAGAAAAAAAGCCAAGCATGCCCTAGCTGCAAACCAAAACCACTGAACAGCTTGAGATCAGAAACACCTTGGACTGACCCTTCGGATCCCACTCCAACTGTAGGAACACTTGACTCACTCTTGAGGGAGGGGCGACAAAACTGGATTTGCCAGGAGTGGAGACTGATCCAAGCATTATTGGGTCAGTGGGACCATAGGACAGTCTGCTCCCCGCCCAGGGTGGGGATAGGAAGTTGTAAAGAAGAAAAAATGACCTGATGTGGCGGGAGGGGGAAGGGACCTTGAATAAGGATATACAGGGATGGAAAAAAAATTCAGAGGGACAGCTGATCACAAAGTAAATATATGTGTAGCAACCTTATTTACATTATTACCCTTGATAAGTCATGCTTATGTTTTTTATCTTCTTTACAGTTATTGTTAACTTATCAGCATTTTAAATTCATTTTATGTTTTTCTTGATAAATACAAAATAAATAAAGAAGAAAAAAGTGAGAACCACGTATAAAAAAAAGAAAAGAAAAGAAAAGAAAACTGCTGGCTGACGAAGCTTAAGAAGCTCCAAGGTGCCAGGCACCATAGTTTTTACCTGAAAGCACAAGACCAAGCAGTTGTGATCCTGCTGGAATGTGGTTTGACTTAGCTCCACCCAGCCCAAGGTCTAACTTGTGAAACCAAACCCATGTGAATGCCAGATACTGCAGAAATATTCACTTACAATGTATTATAAAGAATTACTATTTATTGAGGAGTATATAAACATCCATGAACCTTAAGACAGTTCTTGGAGAGTGGGACTGTCCCATGCTGAATGGCTGCTCTGCTCCCTGAGAATGCAGGAAAAAAACAGGAATGAAGGTCAGCATGCCCTGGGGTCTCATTGGGGTCTGGGACTTCCCATTCAGTGTTATGAGACCCTAAAGCTACGCCTCCTGGTTTCCGTCAACAAGGGTTTACACACAGCCTGTAAACCAGAAAAATAAATCCCATAAACAGCTATGGAAGTAGTCTACTATCTGTAGTGATAAAGTTTATGACCACTTTCATGGACTTTCTATATCAAAGGAACTCTAATATGTCCCCTCAGTAGATCAGTGGGAGGCATTCCATAAGCAGAAAAACATTTCTATGTCCTTAGTGCCATTGCTTTTGCATAAGCATCTGATAAATGTTTTTCTGAGAGTATTGGATCTTTTCCCATCTGGTGCTGTCAGTAGCAAATAACTTCAATGTCCTGACGGAGCATGACCATATGTAATAAATCCATGATCTCCTTGGAATGTTTGATGAGTGTGACAAGGATAGTAATTCTATACCCTTCCAAGTAGAAACATGGACATATAGTATTAAGTATGCACACTGAGACTCTATAGATATCTATGCACAACCTCATGATGAGGCCTGAATCTCTTGTCTGGTGTATATGCTCTGCTAGTTGAGCACTGCTGTTAATTACAAAAGGGATGAGTACAAGAGTTTCAAATTTATTTTAACTGCATATTTTAACCTTTTAGTTCCATCATAAATAATTAACTCCTATCAGTAAATAATTGGAAATGAGGATGCTACATGGGTTATTCTCTAAAATAAAGTTTGATGGTTGTCTTAGTTAGGTTTTTATTTTTCCTGCAACAAAACACCATGATAAAAATGCAAGTTGTGATAGAAAGAGTTTGTCTTACACTTCAGGTTTCCTGTTAATCACTGAAAAAAGATAGTACAGGAACTCAAACAGAGCAGAATACTGGAAGAAGGAGGTGATGCAGAGTTTATAAAGGGGAGCTACTTATTGGTTTACTTCCCATAGCTTGCTAAGCTCCAATTCTTAGAAAATCCAGAAACAGCACTCTAGGGCTAACACCAATCAGCATGGGCTGAGCCCTCTTCCTTTGATCACATAACAGGAAAATACCTTACTGCTGATTTCAAGAAGGCCTTCAGTACAGGCTCCTTCCTCTGATGACTCTAGCATTTGTCACTTTGTCAGCCAAAACCACTTAGTACAGTGGTATAAGTTACTAGCAAAATTTACAGCATAAGTGCTCCAGATTTTATAAATGGGAGAAGGGACGTTGTGGTAATATATTGTTATTTATATATTTATTGTTTGGTGATTTTATATCATGCACCTCATCAACTTCATTTATCAGTCCTCTCAGATTCATACCCACTCTTATGATCTCCCCATTTCAAAAGAAGCCAATTCATGGTGCCCATTTACTTACTGGAGCATAACTGTATATTTAATAAAATAAATAATAATAAGATGTCTTTTACAGCCCTTTTTGTTGGTTTGTTTGCTTGCTTGTTTTGTGTTTGAATCAGGTTTTTCTGTGTAACATTCCTGGCTGTCCTGGGACTTGATTTGTAGCCCAGGATAGCCTTGAAATCACAGAGATCCTTCTGCTTCTTCCTCATAAGTACTGGAACTAATGGTATACACCACCAGTCCCTCACTTTTCAAACTTGAACTCACAGAAATTCAGAAAGATCTTTTTCCTGAGTAATGGGATTAAAGGTGTGGGTCACTGCATTCTGACCTTCATGGCTTGACTGTGGCTGACTGTTCTCTGATATTCCAGGTTGGTTTTTATTAAATATACAAAATATCACCATGAGGTATCTAGGCTAAAAAAAGTCCTTCAGAAAGCCTAATACTTACTCATTCTGCTATTGAATAACCATAGGTATCTTTTTTAGTTAAATATTTCTCCAGTGTCATGATGGGCACATATAGTGTAGGAGGGAGTCTCAGAAAAAATTTACATGCCTCAGGAACAAGAATCCATATGACTGCAATTTTTCTTAGGTAGCCCGGCCATCCTTTTGCCACAGAGTCAATATCCTTGCTAAAATATTCCACCAGTATTTGTACTGGTCCTTTGTGTTAATTCAGAACTGTTAGGGCAATTTTCCTATTTTGTTGACATAAAAGGAAAATCAGAATTGGGTGGGAAATCCCAAAGGAAGACCTCTGATAACCACTTGATGAGTTAATAAAAAATCTATCTTACCTAAGTTGTATTTTATTATTACTGGGACAGAGAGTCATTTTTCTTCAGTAATAAAGCTCCTGAGAAACTATACATAAAATCACTCAATATTCTTCAAATGTTAAAAAAGTAATAATGAAATCTTGAAGGAATAGTTATGGTGTAGGATATGGGAGAATTGAAATAATTCAGGGATTGACATGATCAAAACATATAAGCATGTATATAAGCCTCAGTAAAACAAGTTGCAGTATGATTAAGCATATCTTTTCTATTAAAGGCTGTATGAGGCAATCCAGTAAAAGGTATGGTTTCCAAAAGCATGATCACCTGTGTCTGAAGAGAAACAATTTAGGAGAAGTGAATAGAGCAGGAGAGGAAAAGGAGGTAGAGAGACAAGCAAGAGGGAAGAGAAGAAAAAATTTGATTGAGATATAAAAATAATAATTTAAAAATCACAATAAATATCAAAATATGAAGAGTTAATTTAAATCTCTGAAAATTTATGCTACCTGGGTATAATGTCATCAACATTCTCTTAATTTGTATCTAGATCATATTTTTCTTTTCTTTCTTTGATTTTTTCCCAACATGATCCTTAATGCAATACTTTGTTACATTTTCAGAGCCTAAAAGCTCATTTTATTTCCCTAAAGTGAAGAACAATTCAGCATAATATGAATTTAAAAACACATCAAATTTGAGTTCCTCCCCACATATGTCTACACAGTTTCATATCACTGATGTAATATCTGCTAAGTTTTATGGATAGAGGAATGAAAACACACGTGTGCTAAACAGAAAGTGTGACTAAAGACATTTTATTCACTATATTTCAGGTCAAATAACAAAACAAAATTTCTGCTTTAATATTATAATCAGTGTTACGTGGGTCATCATAAAAAAGACCCAGTTAATGCACAATTCATGTTATGATAGGCAATGGGGACATATAGACCTTTTCTCTAAGAGGGCAGTCTAAAGATGAAACAAGACACCATATAAAAATTTCTGCCACTGTCAGAGCAGTTTAAGAACTTCCCATCCAGCAGATTACAAATGCCCAGGTATTCCCTGCACAGGTAATATGATAATAATGCAATGTGCATGCTGCTGGACTTGCTCATTGGGCAGGAATAGCAACTGTTTAACAGCTTGCACATTGAGACAAAGTTCTGTGGTTTCCGCAGGGACTCTGTTACCAGGATCTCAGAAGCTTTCTTCATCCATGAAGCTGAAGCTATGTTATGCACCCTCAAAATTCTATTTTCATTCAATTTTAGCTTTATTCATAAACAGGTCATTTTATTGGAGTATTAATTTTTCTTTATTAATATTGAATGGGTGGTAAAAATATAATTTATATCTTCTTAAATATGTTTGCCATTGAAATGATAATGAACTAATTCTCACTGTTTTTACATTTGAGTTAATATTATTTTCACTAAATGGTTACTTTATGATCTCTTTTTCAATAATGCTTTGAACTTTGATAATCTCTTATGAAATATTTGCTTTATATTTAAATTTATATCAATCTCTGGTTTTAGTATTTATGCCTTAGTCTTGGTGGTGTTGATAGGCAAAAGAGATAGCCATCTTGATTGGCTACTTCACTATGACCTCAGAGATGCTTCAGGATTCTGTGGTCATGGTAACCTCAATGTTGTCTCAGTAAAGCCTAGCTTAGGCTGATCTGATACTTTGTCCTTTCCAGGTTATATGCTATTTAGACTTCTACAACTTTTTATTATAAGTTAACATTTCTGTGACTTAAAATTCTTGTATATTATAATTTTGAGGTTAATTGTCATTTCTTCTGAAACTGTTTCCTTCTTTAGTCTACTGTAATTATAATGATCTTTGTCTATCTTCCTTTGTGTACTTCTATTGCTATTTCATATCTTATTCATCTCAATGTAATTTATGTACAGGTATAAAAACAAATTATCAAGTTTATTTAAACTTTAATATCCTAATTATGGTTTATTTTAGAACTACATTATGACTAACTTGGTTTTCTTCTTAATTGTGATGTTAGAGCTTCCTTCAAAATTTATGTTTGTGGTGAGCATCTATATGGAAACAACAGAGCATCAATGATATCTGAGACTACACTGGTAAGTCCCTTTCTTTATTGTTTTTCTTTGGGAAATTTAGGAGATTTACTTTTATACAATGTCTTGACCCACCAACCATTCATCAAACCACCACCAACCATGACAGATACACCTCTTTCTGTATCCACCCAACTTCTAAAAGCCCTCTCAAATCTAATTTGTACTGTCCAAATATTCTTGTATGTGTATCACTGCTCTGTAAGTGGTGGGAACTGGGAAAATGGAAGCAATATGTGAGGATGGCTAAAGTGTCATGCAATATTTAACTTTTTAAAGAGACCCAGACAATTTATACTCTGAAAAAGAAAAGCCAAGCTGTATACAATCACAAGAACAAGTTAAATGTGGCAAAACATGTTTTTTCCCATGAAGGCACAATTGAATAACAGCAGCAAAAATAGTGAGTAATCTGAAGTAAATTCACTCTGATCCAATATGCCCAGGGGAAGCACATAAACACATTACAAAACAAGTGTTGTGTTTTGAATAATTTGATATCATAGACTCATATTTATTTTCTTGATGTGTTCTCACAAGTACTTGGAACATATCTCTTATGACCCAAGTCAAAGATTGTGTTCTGACAGATAACTGGTCTTTTAAAAGAACTATCTCCATATCTTAGTAGCTAAAAATTGCAAATAACTCTAAGATTAGGGGTGGGAAATTGTGCTCAATTCCCCTCTACATGCTACAATTGTCTTATTTGAGCTGGAATATATTTTGGGGATGCTGTCACCAACCCTAAGGGTTCACATGTATAGTGTTTGCTCTGTCCATTACCATCAATTCTATAGATTGAGTAAGTGTGGTGTCATTAGCCTATAATGTTAGAGAATTTATGGAAATTAGTTGTAGACCTCTAAAACAGGAAATCTGTTACTTACACTGCTTTTTTCTTTTAAATTTGATTTTGTAAAGGTATGTGATAAAGTCATTGTCTTCCCATGGTAGGTAACTTCATTTTTTTCCATTTAAACTTTTAAAATGCATGCTATGTTTACTTTTTAAGAAGCTTATAAAATAGGAAGTTTCTGTTGTTGTTTGTAAATCTTTTTATTTTAGTTTTTCTTCTCCATAGTTCTTTCTCTTCTATGGTTTAACACATCAAAAACCCAATTCAAGCTGCATTGCATTCTCTTTTAATAATTTATGTGCATGAATTTTATCTATCTGCAAAAAAAGGTCACATTTTATGGCTTTTCCAATACTTTCTGTAATGAGAGAATTGAAGATTAAAAATTAACATGGAAAGATGAAAGGAAACAGGCAATCTTAATATTTCTGGGTATGTATCAATCCATGATAAAATTTTTATTTCCATCTTAATACATTTTCTCATGAATTTCATTTTATTCTTCTTAAAAGATAATTTAAATTTCATTTTACAAAGATAAAACCATTTAATTATTCACTAATCTGTTTGATTGAAATTTAGGTTCTTTTCATTTCCTAGGTATTGTGAATAAAATAAAGCAATGAATATGGGATACTAGGCATCTCTAGAGTAGAAAATGAAATTCTTTAGATACATACTCAAGAACAGTATAGATGAATCATACTGTAGATATACATTTACCATTTTGGGCATTTTTCTTCACAGATTTTCATAGTGGCTCTACCAATTTTCAGTTCCATATGCAAAAGACTTTGGGTACTCTTTCCTAAAATCTTTGCCAGCATTTTGATATCAGTTTTCTCAATTCAATTAGGATTGTGTGTTATTCTTTTATATGTAACGGTTCAGTTTTGCCAGCACAATATGTTGAAGATACTGTGATTCTCTTATGTGTATGCTTAAAATCTTTGCCAAATATCAAGTAGATAGAAAAGAATGGTGTTTAAATTCTACTCTCATGACTAATAAGTCTGATTCTCTGACAGTACTAGGATGTTTTTATCATTATAAGTCTGAAAGTATAACTTGATGGTATCAGAGATAGATAATGATAACTCTATCCATAATTGAGTTAACTCAAAATTGTTTTGACAATACTGAATCTTAATTATTTTCATATAAAATTTAATACGGACATTTAACTGAATCGTTTTTTTATGGAGATGGTGATGTATCCATATATTTAACTTGGTTAGAGGGACTATTTTCACAATATATTTTTTAATTTGTTATTATGAACAAAGAAGTCACACTTTCTATCCTTTTATATCCTTATTCAAGGTCCATTCCCCCTCCCAACATATCAGGTCATTCTCTCTTCTCCAAAACTCCTCATCCCTCCCCCACTCTCCACCCCTCACCCCAGGGCAGGCAGTCCAAAGGTCCCACTGTCCCAATATTGCTTAGTTCAGCCTCCACTCCTGGCAGATCCAGTTTTCTCCCCACAACCTCAAGATTGATTGAGGAGTTCCTCTAGGGGAGTGGGATCCAAGATGTCAGTCCAGGGTGTTTCTGATCCCAAGCAGTTCAGTGGTTGTGGTTTGCAGCTTGGGCATGCTTTGCCTTTTTCTTGTTTGTTTGTTTAGAGTCCGCTAATGAGTGAGTACATCCCCTGCTTATCTTTCTGGGTTTGTGATACCTCGCTCAGGAGGATATTCTCCAAATTCATCCATTTGCCTGAAAATTTTAGGATATCATTTTTTCTTACTGCTGAGTAGTACTCCATTGTGTAGATGTACCACAGTTTGTTAATCCATTCTTCAGTTGAGGGACATCTAGGTTGTTTCCAGGTTCTTGCTGTTACAAATAATGATGCTATGAACATAGTTGAGCTAATACCTTTGGAGTGTGACTGTGCATCTTTAGGGTATACACCCTGAAGTGGTATTGCTGGGTCCTCGAGGTGATTGGTTCTCAATTTTCTGAGAAACCGCCATGCTGCATTCCAAAGTGGCTGAGCAAGCTTACACTCCCACCAACAGTGGAGGAGTGTTCCCCTTGCTCTGCATTCTCTCCAGTGTAGGCTGTCATCTGTGCCTTTTATCTTAGCCAATCTAACAGGTGTCAGGTGGTGTCACAAAGTTGTTTCGATTTGCATTTCTCTGATGGCTAAAGATGATAAGCCCTTTTTCAGGTGCCTTTCAGCCATTTGTAATTCTTCTGCTGAGAATTCCCATTTTCGATCTGAACCCCAATTTTTGATTTGTTTATTCAAGGTTTGGGGCTCTAGGTTATTGCTGTCTTTCATTCTTTTTCTCATTATTTCTGTCACTCTTTCTCTAAGTGGCTCTCATTGTCTCCTTGTGATTTATTTCTGTTATACCTCATGTCTCTCACTCTTTATCCCTCTTTCTCCACTTGTATCTCTCTTTCCATGTCTGTTTCCCCAGGTCTTTATTTACATATACATGTGGACACATGCACGCACATCATGTACATATGTATCTCTAAGATATTCTTTCACAATATTAAGTCATCCAATATGCCAGTAGATGAGATCTTTCTATCTTCTGATGTCATTTTTAATTTTTTTTCAGTCTTAATGTTTTTCCTTGTATACTCATTTTAGTTCTTTGTTTAGATTGATTAGAAGATTTTTAGGTATTTTTAAATAGTATTATTGCCATAATTTTTTCTACGTGTAATTTTCAATTGTGCACATGGAAACATCTGATTTTTGTGCTAACTTGTTTTCTGCTGCTTTGCAACATGTATTTATAAGCTATAGTTTTCTGTGGGAGTCAAAGGTTCTATATACATCATGTCACCTGCAAATAAAGACACTTAAACTTCTTCTCTTCCTATTTGTGTTTCTTTTTCTTGTCTTATCACTTTAGCTAGGACTTGAAGCACCAGATCGAACTAGAATTAAGAAGGTGGAACTATAATTGTTACTGATTTTAATAGAAATGCTTTTTGAGTTCTTATTTGTTTAGGATGGTGTCATTTGCGAGTTTGCTGTTAACTATCTTTTATGTATCATGTTAAGCTCATTGATTTTAATCTCCTAAGAAATTTTATAATGAAAGTAGGTTGGATCTTGTAAAAGCATTTTCTTGTTCTAAAGAGATGATGGTCATGATGTTTTTATTCTTTATCTCTGGAAAAAAGCTGATTGACTATGGTGGTCAATATTTTTAGTGTATACTTGAATTCAGTAATGAAGTATTTATTTAAGAATTGTTTAAATCTATGCCCATCAGGATTACTGACCTATAGTTTGCTTTCTCTGATCATCTTCTAGTTTTCACAACAGTATAATACTAGCTCCTAAAAAAACGAATTAAAAACTGCTCCCTTTTCATTTGGTGATATAGTGTGAAAAATGTTGGTGTTAGGTTTTTTTTTTGGTGTGTGTGTATGTGTGCGTGTAGATCTGGAAGAATTATACAAGGATTATATCTGTCCTTCAGCTTCTTTTAGATAAACAATTTTTCATTATTTTTTCTATGTACCTGGGAAGCAGGGTCTACTTAAATTATTTACTTCATCTTGGTTTAATTTACTCTGTTTGAGGACACATGTCTAGATATTCATTTTTTTACAGTTTTCATTTCCATTAGATGTATTTTTAAGATATATTTTTATAATTCTGTGAATTTCCCCAATGTCACTTGTAAATATATTTCTTTTAATTTAATTTGATTAATTTGATTGGTGTTTTTGGTTAGTTTGGATACATTTTTGACAATTTGGTTAGTGTCTTCCAAAAGCTAACACTCTGTTTCATTAGTTAATTGTATTTTTATTTATTCATTTCTGTTTCATTAATTTCAGCCCTCATTTAATTTATTTCTTTCCATTGGTATTTTGGGAGTTTTGATATTTACAATTCTCCAAGGCCTTCTGGCAAGTCATGAAGTTGTTCACTTGAGATCTCAAAATTTTCTGATATAGGCATATAATGTTATTAATTATTCTATTATGAATGCTTTCATTACCTCATACATGTTGCCATGTTTATTTTCATTTTCATATTCTTCTTGTCATGTTTGCCTTCTTCATTTCTTCTTTTATCCCTTTTTGAATCTGTAGCATGTTCTTTAGCTTCTACTATTAAAAATATTTCTATCACTTACTCTGTCATTAAAGTCCCCCTTTAATAGATGATGTTTCTGTGGCTAGAGAGATAAATAAGCAATTAAGAATATTGGGCGATCTTCCAGAGGACCTGGATTCAATTCTCAGCACTTACATAGAAGCTCAAAGCTGTCTGTAATTTCAGTTCCAAGGTACAAGATACCCTCACACAGAAATACATACTGGGGAAAAACACTAATACAAATAAAAATAAAATACAGAAACCATTTTTGTCCACAGAATCACCTAAGCAGAATTCACATGGACTCACAGAAAGAAAAGGAGCTATCAAAGAACCTGCATGGATTGCACTACATATGTGTTGTGATTATTTAACTTGCTTTTTTGTGGGTCTCCTAACAATGAATGTCTGGGTATCTCTGACTCTTTAACCTGCTCTTTGGACCCTGGACCTTTTACTGAGTTGCCTTGTCCATGATTGCTGAGAAATATACCTAAGCACACATATACACTGTGTCCTTAGGAAGTTTACACTTTCCTTAATGGAAACAAAGGGAGCAGTGGATTTTGGGAAGAGAGAAGATGCAGAGTAGAACTGAGTGAATTAAAGTGAGGGGAGTCTGTGTTCAAGATACATGAGCAAACAGATAAAAAGAAAACATAAGAAATTCCTTAGCAACATATATGCATGTGCTTGAAAAACTGCATAGGGTTCAGCCAGCTTGCAAGATGTGATTATAATTTTACTATATCTGTTGACATTTGCTGTATGTCTGAATACATTTTCTATTTTAATAAAGTTGTCATGGAATGCCAAGACGTGTTTTGGTGGAAGTTCTGTAGATAAGTGTTATATCCATATGAATAAGATGCTTAACTCCATGAGAATGAAGTTTTGAAGTTATTCATTATTACTATAGTGTAGTTTGTGTATTGCTTTAAATATAATATTTCTTTTTATTAAACTGAGTTTGTTGTATATGTTTATGTTTTCAATATTTGATAGTAAGAAATTTTACTTTTAATAATGTTTCTCTCATCTTTTATTATAGGTTCTGGTTTGAATTCCATGTTGATTCATATAATAATAACTTTGCAGGTGTGGATTTCTTCATTCCATTTTTATATTTCTTTTTATCTAAATAGATATTGTTGGTCATAAGTCACATTTTTGTAGGCAGAGTATAGTTGAAATATGTTTTCTAATCATATCAATTAGTATGCCTCTTTAGTGGAGAGTTTAGACCACTAATACTAAGAAATTTTTATTGAACAATATATATTAATCATTTTGTTGCCTTTGAGTTTTATTCCACTTTAATTGCAATAATATGGAATTATTTACTCCTCTTTTTTCTTGGGAGCATTTAGCCTTATCTTGAGGCTTAAGCATTTCTTCCAAATCTTCCCTAGGTTTGGCTAAATGATTAAACACTTCTTTCCTTTTAAATGTTGGGATGTCTTTCTTTTTCTTGTAATTATAACTGCTAGTTTTGATGGTATGGTAGTCTGCTCTGACATCTGTAGAATCATAGTCCAATCACTTCTGATTTTTTATTGTGAATAAAGTCACATTTTATATCCTTATTCAAGGTCCCTTCCCTCTCCCACCCCCTCCAGTCACTCTCTCTTCTCCACATCTCCTTATCTCCTCCCCAGCAAGGGCAGGAAGTCACAAGGTCCCAATATAGCTCAGTTCAGCATTGACTCCTGGCAGATCCAGTTTCCTCACCACAACATCAAGACTGGGTTAGGTGTTCCTCTAGGAGGAATGGGATCCAAGTTGCCAGTCCAACGTCTTTTAGATACCAAGCTGTTCAGTGGTTGTGGTTTGCAGCTTAGACATGCTTTGCTTTTTGCTTTTTTTTGTTTAGAGTCCACTAATGAGTGAGTATTTCCCCTGTTTCTCTTTCTGGGTTTGAGATATCTTGCAGAGGAGGTTATTCTCTAAATTCATCCATTTGCCTGCAAATTTTAGGATATCATTTTTTCTTACTGCTGTGTAGTATATTAGCATATTATCCAGTGAAAATGTAAAACATTTTCATTGGAAAATATGCTAATATTCTTATGGGTCTACTTTAATAAAGGGTTGATTATTCTCTTGATACTTCTATTATTATTATACATATTATACTAATTTTTATATAGTATGCTTTTTAATAACCCTATTATATGTTTCTAGGATACTGGGTGGCTTTTTAATTTTTTTCTTTTAGTAAATAAAGTACTTTTTCCCATGTATTCCCTTGTTCTCCCCCCTCACATTCCCAATCCCTCTCTGTCTGCCTTCAGTCTCCCTCCTCCCCATTCTCCCTCCCCAAAAAGGACAAGAAATCCCAAGGTGGATCATCTCAGCAACCACTCCAGGCAGGTCCGATTTCTTCATCCTGATTTCATAACTGGGTTAGGTGTTCCTCTGGAAAGAATGGGCTCCAAACTTCCAGTCCATGCATAGAAACATAGTGTGATCTCTGATATCTCCCCCTCCAGACTCCACATACTGTCCATGTCAGTGGACAGTTGCCTAT
>PVIH01029186.1:0-14061 GCA_004025045.1 Sigmodon hispidus | reverse complement strand
AAAAAAAAAAAAAAAAAAAAAAAAAAAAAAAAAAAAAAAAAAAAAAAAAAAAAACAAACAAACAAACAAAAAAAACAGACATAGACTCAGAGTAAAGTGTTGGGAAAAGACTTTCCAATCAAATGGTCCTAAGAAACAAGCTGGTGTATGTTGGTTTTGCACATGAGAAGAGACATGCACTCACACTATCAAGGCCACACGACGGTTTATTTGAGAGAGTTCCCAGGCGGGTACAGAAGCAGAGAAGCAGGACAAGAGGAGAGAGCGACCAAAACATGGCGTCTCTTTTTAAGAGAAGGGGTATGCACAGATTTACACAGCCATTCCCAGGGTTGTGCCTCTGTATTGAGGTGCATCCCACCAGAGCCATGTTGATTCAACCACCTGGAGTGCCAGGAATATTTACAGTGTAGCCATACTAATATCTAACAAAATAGACTTCAAACTAAAATCAAACAAAAGAGACCAGGACAGATGTAACTTATTCATCTCTGGAAAACTCCACCAAGATAATATCTCAATCCTAGGTCAATCTGTAGTGCCTGATCCCAGGCTCTCCTTAGCAGACAGGACAAGGGTTTGGCTGTGAGGGGCTCCTCCAGCCACACCTAAAATAGGGGAACTTGTGCGACCTTGCAAGGCTGGCCCCGCCTCCAACTGCAGTTGGCATATGACTCAGACATATAACTTGCTAACTCTCTACTCTTAAACTAGCCCATGATTCTTATCTTGTTCAACCATGTGGCTCAGTACTTTCTCAGCAGTATTTCAGCTTCTTTCCTCTGCATCTCACTGGTGTCTCTCTGGGGTCTCTGCTCTGTTGTTCCTGTTCCCAGAGGTTTCTTAGTCTGGTAGCCCCACTCACACTTCCTGTCTGCCTTTGACCAATCAGCATTTTTATTAAATGAGGAAGTAAGACATTTATCTTCAATATAACAACATAATTCCACTACACCACAATTGTACCAGTGGACAAAATGCACAGTTAGTAATATTGGCTACATGGTACACAGATGGTTAAGAACATTCTGAATTTTCTCCCCAAGCAGCATGTATAGCACTTTCCAGCACTGTGAACAATAGAAAATAGGGAGCAACTTTCCAATGTAGTCCTATTTTGATATCTCCGTATCCTGGATAAACTGTGTGGTATACTAACCATCAAGTCTTCTTATCTAGTTATGGTGGGTAATAAAGAGCAATCACAATAACCTATGTTCTTTAGGAGTGGGGCTCACATACCTCTATGGCAAACCACTTAAATGGGACATTTATATCATCATACTTAAATGGACCAGGAAACATTACTTAAGAAATATCCTAAACAATTTAAGAACAAAAAAGACAGGAGTCATTGTCATGAATTGCTTCTATGAAGATATGACATTGCAGCATTGCTGTTACAGCCATGAAAAACAGCAGCTAAGAATACTAGCCAGAACTGGTCTTTTCAATCATCAATAATAGAGGACTTGTCAGGGGAACCCAGTGACTATTAATGTGTATAGGAGGAGGTTACATCATTTTTTATATTTTTGTATCCACTGTGAGACTGGGATGGAGAATATTCATGGTAAACATCAACCCCAGCCACAAAGAGGCCAGCGTATGGTTATTGGAGAGAAAAGCAGAAAGCGAAGGAAAGATAACTATTGGCATTTGCAAACGTGTGAGAAAGAGAAAGCCTGTGGATGCAGAGTGATCTCAGTTCCTTGGGAGGCTGACACAAGGGAAGGAACCCCCAAGATGTCAGGTTCACATCTATCCTGAATAGCAAGGTGAGATCATGGCCCGAAGTTGTCAGAAGCAAGAGGTGGGATCAATGTAGTTCAGGGTTAGAGTACATGCCTTGTATACAAAATGCCCATGTTCTATTCTCTGACCTTGAAACAAACAGAAAAGGAGAATAAATTTTGGTAAGGATATCAAAAAATTATAAACAGGAGGTGGAGAGGGGTTCAGGTTGGTTCAGTGGGTAAAGGCACTTACCACTAAACCTGACTCATGAATTCTATCCATATAACAAATGGTAGAAACAGAGAACCTACATATTCCAATTGTTCTTTAACCTCCATGGTTGCAAATAAATCCACTGTAATGTTTTTGGAGAAAAAAAGAAATTGGGACCTGGTGCATATGATGTCACCTGAGCTGCCTTCTCCCTGCCTTGACCTCCCAAATACCAGGCTGACACGCCTCTTTTTTTCTGGCTAGCATTTTTGTGCTTTCATAAAATAATGACTGTCAGGCAAGGATGCCTCAAAGACAGTCCACTTTTGCTGATTAAACTGCTTTCTCTAAACACCTGAAAAGGAGGGTTATTTTAGAAAGTAGTTTATTTCCACTATCATTTAATGAGTGTGTTCCCTTTTTTTTCCGGGTCTGCCTAAACAGACAAACTCAAATGATAAAGTTGCTCAGCTCCTAAGTAGTCTTCACATCTCAACTTCTGCTATAACAAAAAATGTACTTAAAGGTAAAGAAGTCCCTGCTATGCAGATGTGGGAACCCCCAGTGTTCTGTTTACCAGTGTTCTTCAGTGTGGACCCTGCCAACAAACAGCCAATGTTATGAGACCAGTGTGTTTCCATAAACAGATACGTTTATGGAGGGTTTATGTTTCTGTACTATAAGAAAATCCTGTGCATAAATCCTTCTTATCTCTATCCCAGCTAAATTGGTCAGTTTCTTTCAAATCTCAAACTTTTAAATTTTTTGTGTGATATCCTGAAAGTAGAATATGTCATATCTCTTTAAAAAGGTAACTCCTTTTTTAAGTCACCTCTATATTTCTATTGTTGCAAATGCAATCAAAAGTTTAATAAGTATAGGTACACAGCTTTTTTATAACTCTGGTTTTGTATACAGTAGACAGTGTAAGTGGGAGTGATGGATTCAGAGCACATATGCTTTTATTCTAGACGATGTACAGGTTGTCTACATGATCATTCTAGAATGGTTCAAGTTATATGTCAGTAACTGCCTGGGAAACTGTTTCCTTATTCTTGGCACTGCATTTTTAATTGAGAAATATTAAGAAGATAATTTACACTGGTCAACTGACTGTAGCACAGAAAGTAACTTAAAGACTCTAGAGACAACCCTAGAATTCAAAGACCTGTTGGAGAGCTAAAAAAGTCCATGCTCAGGCTGTGGAGATGGCTAAACAGTTTAAACACTAGAAAGTTAATATTCACCTGGGCAGCAGAGTGAGATCAGGTGAGTTCAGGGAAAATAAGGGAGGGAACAGAGCAGTGAAGGGGTGGAGAACTTGCTTTGTGTACAAAATGCCTACATTCAGGGTCCAGTACTTCAAACAATCAAAAAGAGAGCAAATATTAGCATGGATGTCAATTTACAAGCTGGGGCGCATGGTGTCCCTCACCTGAAGCAGGCTGGAGCAGCATGTTCTCTACGCCCCTGCCTTTGAAACCCCCATCTGCATTCTACTTTTTGATTACAGACAATAATTTCACAGCACTCTCCCTTTCATTGATATTTCTGTTTAAGTCTATTTTCACCTTTGCTGTGTGATCCAGTTCCTCCACTTTGTCTTCCATGCTCAACTCTCTGCCTTCTACATAAGTAACTTTATAGGTAAAGCTTTCTACTGAGGCTTTTGTTTGACTTATTCAGATTTTTATTTCCAACACAATTTCAGCTTGAGTTTTCATCAGCAATTATCTCTATTTTGCATGTTGTATATTTTAGGTGTCAAAATAACAGAATATTATGTAAAGAGCCTGAAAAGTCCCTTGGGAATTCCAAAGACATTTTACAACAATAGGAAAGTCCATTTCCAAATTCAGATGAATTCTCCAAAGGCTATAGTGGTCAAAATAATCTTATCAAAGAACCAAGTAAGAAGAGGCATACTTTGGGATTTCAGAACTTACCCCTAAGCTATGGAAGTGAAAACCTTGTGGTCCTGGCATGTAGACAGATGACATCCAGACCAGTGAAACAGAAGTGGGATCCCAAAACTAAACTCACCTCTGTGGCCAACTACAGAGTGTGGAGAGAGTGGTCTGTCAGAGATGGTGCTGGATAAACTAGATATCCTATGCAAAACCATGACATTGGGACTCTTATCTTAAATTATGCTCAAAACCCAACTCAAAATGAATCAAAGGCCTATAAATAAGAGCTAAACTACAAAAATACTAAATATGAAACATAGAAAAAACTCTGTTCAATACTTAATTTGCCAATTTATTTTTGGATAGATATCAAAGCTCTTTCTATATAACTAAGAATGGTCTTGAACATGTGATTTTCCTACCTACACCTCCGAAGTACTGGTATTACAGTAACATATCATCATGCAGTAATATATCACCACACTTTAGTTATGCTGTGCCAGGAATTCCTTCAGGGCTTTATATACACTAGGCTGAATCACACTCCAGCCCTCTTCTTACATTGTATTTTCCATTGTTTAAATATCATGTTCCTTTGCAAAAATAAGTATATTTTTAAATACAGATTACTATAACTGAAAATTTACATTTTAGCTACATATTCATCAATAGTAAACTCATTGTTTATTATCCTACTGATGTTTCAAAGTTATTTGATTTTTCAGGCTTTTAAAAAATATTCATTGTAAATGTGAATGAGTATTTTTGCATGCATGTATATGTGTACATGGTTGGTGCCTACAGAGATCAAAGGAGGAAACTAGAGTAACAGATCATTGTGAGCCACCATGTGGGTGCTGGGAATCAAACCTGGGTTAGCTTGAAGAATAATTAGCCAGCATTTTTATCCAATGGTCCAGCCTCCTATTTCTTTTCTGAGACATGGGTACTGTGTTTAGGCAGGGTAGAATCATATTCCATATGTAGAAAGGCTAGAAGTCTGGTACCCATCTCTCTGCCTCACCCACTCTGGACTGCTGAAACCAGAGGGTGCACCAACACCCTAATAAATACTCCAGCAGCACATCATCTTGCAAGCAAGGATAGCTCAGATAGAATTCATTTGTGCTGGTTACACTACTTTATCTAGATTACATATATATAATGTATATATATAATGTATGTATAATATATATATGTATTCACACAGAAGAAAACTGTCCTTTAGAGAGGACTGATATTTAAGTCTCTAAAATTCAAAACTATTCAATTGCTGGTAACATCTACTAATTTTCTCATTTTTCAGGGAAACCTAAGTCTGCAAACTCAGATGGAAAGAATCTTAAACTTCCAAATAATCTGTACCCTTCTGCCTCTACTAAAGAATCATCTCCTTAAAGATAAATAGGTAACTAAAATACAAAAACAAACTCTGCTTCAATGTGGGCCCTTCCAACAAAGAGGTCATGCTATGAGTCCAGCATGTGATCTCATGTTTTTGTCCTCTAATAGACCCCTGTGTGGAGGGCTTTGTAATTCTATACAGCAAAAGAAAATCCTGTGCACCCATAGATCCTCATTACCTTTAACTCAGGTAAATTGATTAGTTTTCTTTATTTATACAGACCTTAATTTTTACAAAGTTCTCTTTGTGAGCCACCTTTACATTTCTGTTGCAACTACAATCATTGGATCAATAGATAGCATTATACCTTTTTATTATGCTAGTTTATGTCTAGAAAGTAGAGTATGTTGGTGAAATTTTTTGGATTAAGGAAGTATGTTCTTTTAATTTTCACACATACTGCCATTTACATTTTTGTGATTGTAATTAATAGCTGTGGTAATAAATGCTTGAAAAACTATTATCCCCTTTTATAGATAGCACTAGACCTTTGGGCATTTTTTTAAAGGTTGTCTCATTTAGGGCTGAGTGTTCTAAAGTCTCTCTCTCTCTCTCTCTCTCTCTCTCTCTCTCTCTCTCTCTCTCTCCACATTGTCCAATTGTAGGTCTCTGTTAATTCACATCTACTACAAGAAGGCTGTGATATGTGTATGAAATTCATTTGTTATGTTTACTTCACCTCACAGTTCCACAGCATGGTCCATCACTGAAGGAAGTCAGGACAGGAAATCAAACAAGACAAGAATCTGAAGGCATAGTTGATACATGGGCTGTGAAGGAAGGCTGCTTATCAGCATGCCCCTCATGGCATTCTCAGAGTGCTTTAACCCAGGACCATCTGCCCAGGGGTGACACCAACCTTGGTGATCTTGGTCCTTTCACATCAATCTTCAAAGAAGAATATATACCACATGCTGGCTGACCAGCCAGTTTGTGGGAACCAGTGGTTAGGTAGATAGTAAGGGACCAGAGGAGGGGGTAGATATTTCAAGAAAGAGGATGTTTTTAAGAGATAAAAGAATCTAGAATAGAAGAATTAAATAGGGAAGGGTGAGGGGACAGGGCAATGGAAAGAACACAGGAAGAGAAAACCAACACTAAGAGCCTTTTGTAAAGCCACTTGGCAACACAGTACTGTAGAAGCTTCCTAAGATACGTACTTGTATGGAAGTCATTTGAATGGCATTATCATATGATGACATCTCATCTGGACATGTAATACTCCTACAAAAGCCCTCTAATACCAGGAATAATATATATCTTGTAGAGTCGTTGTCTAAAACCCTGCAAATCACAGCTTGTTACCAAGGCTACTGGTTTCTTTCCACAGCAGACAATAAGGCCTTATTGCTGAAGACACCATTTACATTATCCAACATGAAGAAAATATAGTAGCACTCATATAAAAGCTTTATCCCTATTAACTATAAATAATCGTGCTGAAAAGTATTATGCAAATAACAGGAAGAAAATAAGAAATTATTGATATCACCCAGCTATAAATCCTGTGGACCTGCCAATAAAATATATTGATGAAATGATAGCACAAATGCTATAGGAGCAACCAACCACCATTTTGATTAGATTTAAGGACTGTTCCATGGAATGAAGCCTAAACCTGACTTTGGTGTGTAGTTTTATGTTAACTTAATATAAGCTAATATCATTTTGGAAGAGGAAACCTTAACTGAGAAAATGCCTCTCTTCCTTGAAAGGTATGCTCCTTCCACTGGCCCTACTATCTACCTAATCCTCTGTTTTATTGTTTTCTTTTTATTTTTTGAGGCATAGTCGTCTTATATAACCCTGACTTGCCTTGAACTCATTATATAGACCAGTCTGACCTCAAAATCATAGAGAGCTACTTGTTTCTGCCGCCCAAGCACTAGTATCAAAGGTGTGTGCCACTGCGCCTGGCTCTTTATGTGTCAACTGAGGTCTAAAACCCAGCCACTAAAAAACTCAAGTAAAAATAGTTCAAGACACCCCAGTAAACATTCCTTCTAAGAATATGCTAAAATAGCCTGCACACACATGAATACATGGTGATATAGTTTTGTTTCTGTTGCTCTGGGTAAAGTGCACGGACAAAAGACTATACAGGAGGACAAACAGATATATTTGGCTCATGAGTCTAGATTACAGTCCATAATTACAGAAAAGTCACAGTGGCAACTGGTCATACTATGTCCTCAGTAAAAAGCAGAAAGAAAAAATGTACCCTTGCTTACTACTTGCTCCCATCTACCTTTCTCCTGTTCTATATAGTTCAGGACCCTTTGCCTAGGGAATGGTAACACCCACCATGAACTGAGTCAACTAACAATCAGTACAATCCCCTATATACATGCTATCGTTCACTGATCTAAGCAATCCTCAGTTGAGACTCTCTTCTCAGGTGATCCTAGATTTTGTAATTTAAAACCAACTCTCATACATGTTACATATCACTAATTATTAGGGAAATTCAACCTAAAACTACAGTTAAATAGTACATTATGCCTATCAGATTTCTACTATCTACAAAAGGTAGGATAGAAAGTGGGAGGAGGGAAAGGGAAATAATAATATGATTATTCCACTCTGTGTGCAAACCTGTGTTTCCAGCCATATGAGAGGCGAGGCAGGAAATTTCAAAGTTCTATGGCAGCCTGAGCTACAGCATGCGTTCAAGAGTTCAAGACATTCCTCTTGAAGTTAGTGAGACCCTGTTTAAAAGAAAAAGAGGCTTAGAGAGTGATGTAATTCAGTTTTGGGGCACTTGCCTAGCTTGTACAAGACCCTGAATGTAATCCCCAATACCAAAAATTTTAAAAAGGTTTTATTGAGTTTTTTAAAGATTTATTTATTATACATTATACAGAAGAGGGCACCAGATGTCATCATAGATGGTTGTGAGCCACCATGTGGTTGCTGGGGATTGAACTCAGGACCTCTGGAAGAACAATCAGTGTGCTTAGCAGAAATTTGTGGTAGCTGTAGTGCATCCATGGGCATTAGCTGTGACGTACTGTGCTTTATTTATCTGTAGCTGAGCCTAACCTGGCTTGGGGAGCTTTAGATTTTAATTTTTTATGTTTCATGTATTTTAGAGAAAAGAGAAGTTTTATTACTGTATGAGTTTTTTTATCTATTCTGAATGTTTTACTTTTCTATATAAAGTTTGATATTGATTTTCAAAAAACAATAAAAAAAATTATACAAAAATACTTTTATAATCAAAAAAAGAAGCTTGTTAAAACTGTTAATAGAATAAATTTTTAAAAAATTTAAAGAAAGGAAGGAAAACAGATGTTAGCAACTATTTCAAGAGAGCCCTGTGGCTGCTTGTAGAGAGGTAAAATAGTACATGTCATATGGGAATCACTGTGAAGTTGAGGTAAAATAGTACATGTCATGTGGGAATCACTGTGGAAGTTCCTCCAAGTGTTTAAAGTAGAATTATCATGTGATAAACCCAACAACTCACTTCTTGATGTATATCTAAAATAATTGAAATCAAGTGCACATGTGTACCCATGTCTATTTCAACATTTGTCAGAATCTCAAGTGCTCACTGACAGGTGAATGATTAAATAAGATGTAGTACTGTACATAGAGTGGAATATTAGTCAGTCTTAAAAGAGAAAGAAATCCTGACACTTATATCCATAATAGACCAGTCCCACAGAGACAAATATATATATATATGTATATATATATATACAATCATCCATTTGTATGAGGTAATCAAAGTTAGCAAATTTATAAATGTGAAAAATGTAGAATGGTGGTCTGAGGTTTGGGGCAATCATATAATAGGCATGGAGTTTCTGTGTTTCTAGAGGAAAAAAAGTTCTGGAAATGGATGGTGAGTGAGAGCCATATTACACGATGGGCATGCTTCATAATGTGCCTAGAGCATTCACTTAGAAACAGCTAAGAGGGCACATAGCTGCATTTAATTTACAATATTAAGTACATCATTAAAAATAAATATGGAACAAGTTTTCATCTTCAGTGATATTTATATTTAATTGGAACTAGGTATATCTTAAACAGACACTTTAATTTTTTCCATAAATAACGTATTTTTATTCCTTGTCCATTTTTCATTATCTGCCTGTGTGTTTCAGAAGGTGTGACAGGCTCTTTTAACCTTTCCCGCTGCTATCGATTCACATTTAGAGAGAAACTGAATCAGTTCTGGAAAGAATTCATGCATAGGATTACCCAGATCCTCTCGTAGTTACCAGCTCCTCTTGCTCTGTGTCTTCATGTCTGTAAGTCAGTCATAACACTTTGCCTCTGAACTGTGAACTGTAGAGGAGTCACTCAGGATCTGTTTCCTAAAAATGCATCAGGCTTGATCACAACACAACACCCACAAGCAGGAAACTCACCACTGGTGCAACCAAAAGTGTCATCTGCTGTCCATGTTCAAACTGCATGTGCTCTAGTGTGATCACCTTGAAACAGACAAACGATTTGGAGATAGTTCTCAGACAAAGCATGCAGGTGGCCATGTGGAGATTTCATATATGCTCACATCAGTGCTTCACCTCAGGCATGAAAGGTGTTCACATCGATGTCATCAATGAGCTGTATGTGTCACAAGAAATAACTCCGGTTAATATTATTTTGTGTCTGGCTCTTTCACTTAAGTTCTAAAAGATTCAGAATTTGGTTGTTGGTGGTGGTGGTTGTAGTGGCTTTCTCTACATGTTCCCTGTTTTTAAAGTATCTTTTATTTATTCTTGGACAATTTTATACATGCGTACAATCTGTCTTGATCCTATCACCCCAAACTCTCACACATCCCCCTTAAGGGTCTCCCTCCCTCCCTCCCTCCCTCCCCCCCTCCCTCCTACCCTCCCTCCTACCCTTCCTCCTTCCCTCCCTCCTACCCTTCCTCCCTCTCTCCTTTCCTTTCTTACTCCCCTTTCTCTCTGTCTCTGAAAGAGGGCAGTAATTCACTGGAGCACAAAAGTACTTCCTAGCAGAATGTGGATTGATTTTGTCAGCCTGTGTAAACCCATCAGAATATTTGACTGGTCTTACTGAAGAGCCTTTTAGTTTGCATTGTCCTTTCTGGAAAAAAAAAAAAGGTGCAGCAAGTACCTTTGCATCAGTAGATATGGCATGATCCAGTCCAGTTTGGTTTGCATCAGCCTCAAGATGGGTCTTCAGCCCTAAGCAGACTTATAGCCATTTCCTTCCTGACCCAACAACTTCTCATCATCCTTTTTATTTGCTTGGCATCTCAAGCATATTAAATATATGTAGTTTATAGCAAAAGGCAAAAGTCTACACAACCTGAACATGATTTTTCCAGCAGTGCTACTGTGTGGTCTAGGGCAGTCAGAATGCAAATCCAGGTAGAGATCGATGGTACAGGCAAAAACAGCAGAATCTCTGGGAACTTCGTGTTCAGCTTGGTCTATAAAATGAGTTCCAAAACTGTCAGGGCTATATAGAGAGAGTCTGTCTTAAAACAAACAAACAATGCAAATCCATGGGCCCCACTCAGCCTGATAGCCGGAGCTCTAGAGCGCAAGTCCAGCCATCTGCCCTAGCTTTGAGCTGCCCTTGTGATGGTGAGGGGTGGAGATGCACTATCTAGAGCTCACACTACTCTCAGTTTAAAAAAAGGAAAAAAAAAATGTTCTGGCGTCATTCCTATGGACAGTGTGCATTCAGTCTCAAATTATGGCCCATTTCCCTAGTTTGACTTGTGTGTCCTGTAGGGAACAGTATCACCTCAGGATACCTCAAGACCAAGTTCTCAGAACAAAGGAGACTTATTTGTCTCAGCGGGACAGAGGGCAGGAAATATGAGACAAAGACAGGATAGACAACAGGGAGAAGGGGGAGAGAAACAAAGAAGGGGGAGAGGGTGCTTGGTGGGGTGACACCAAAGGACTGCCTCCAGATGGGCAAAATGCAGTTGATGAAGGTGAAGGGGAAACCCTGTGTTAGGATGAGGGGTTTAATTTTAATTGGGCATGTTATTTAGGGCAGCCAAAGGGGGCTTTGGATTGCTAAACTTCAAGACTTTAATAGCTGAATCTTGGTGGTCAGCCTCAGGAGAAGGAAGTGGCCAAATAAAGGACTAGACTAGGTGGCTAGCTAGAAGATGTAATCTAATGGTTTTAGCAAGGCAGAGGGGGTCCGGGAGAAAGGCAAGGCCTGCCAGAGATATGTTTTCCATGCTCAAGCTGGCCAGAGCCCCTTCGCGTCCTGTTTTCCCTGACACCAAATATAATAACAATGTTATCAAATATTGTAAAATTAAATAACTGAATATTTTTTCTTTAGCATTAAATACCATTGTGTGAAAGGGTGCAGCACATCCATGCTTGAGAGAAGGAATCCCAAGGGTAAGCACCATAAACATCTTCATGGACACAGTGAGGCAAAGTTCCATGGGCACTGACATGTGGGAAGCCATGTGAGTGGACGGTGCTTGTGGAACAGCAGAAGAAAAGGCCCCTGTTGGACAGGGTAGGACCAGATCATGAGAGTCCTTCAAAAGCAACAGGTGGGTTCTATTGGCTCCTTGTAATTTTTACTCTAATTTGAAAAAAAGTTATAACTACTTTTAAATCTCAAAGAGCTAGGAATGAATGCAGCTCAGTGGTAGATACCTTAAGGTATCTTGAGATAGTGAAGAATAATAACAATAACCTTAAGTCACAAGTAAAGAAAGCATTCACCCCATTCATGTTTAAACATTGTATAGTTGACTGCCAAGGATTTCAAATGCATGACTTTTGTGAACTTAATGCTTTAGAACATCCAAATGTTATTTTAACCGCATTATTATCTCCTAGGGAGCATAGGTACTAAATTTGGCTAAACTAACTCTAATCTGGATTATCACTGACAAAGGTGTTAGACTTGCTGGCTATTTTGAACCTTGAAAACACCTATTTTTTTTTCCATGAAGAGTAATGGATGGCTCAGCAGTTAAGAGTACTCACTACTCTTGGAATAGGTCAGAGTTTGGTTCCCCATACCCATATTGAGCAGTTCACAACCACTTGTAACCCAATGTCTAGGGGATTCTACACATGTACACACACAGACACACACACAAGTTAAAGATGAAACAAAACAAAAAAGAATTGGAGTAATTATGATAATGTAATATGTTGCCATTGTTTTGTTCCATAAATAAATAAGGAATTGGATTTCTCCTGAAAAGATAAAAATGAAATAAATATTTGCTGTAGTTCCTATACTTTGTGATCTTTCACTGTGAAAAACATTGCTTGTCTCTTATATGTTAATGCAAACTAACCAGTTATATCATAAGACAAGCTCAGGAGGTTAGCCTAATTCAACTGTCAGGCAAGGTATGGTCAGTTCTTCTCTAACAACTGATGATTCTCTGAAGCTGAAAAATCCAGGAAGTAACATGGTATCAAGCTATGCTGGATCTTGTACAGATTTCAGAAGGAATTATGCAGAAATAAGTAAAATCAAGTCCACAAACCTGGAGTTGCAGGACAGGGCAGATTTCAGCTTAGCATAGCAGACAGCCTTCCTGCATCAGTGACAATTCCTGAGGTTCTCTAGGCTAGATCAGGTCCACCTTTCCAGAGTGTTCCAGTGGACTGCAGAGATCACAGTGCCACCTGTACGTCAATGTCTATTAGAAATCTGGCATCAGGAGGGCTCAGGATAAACTCGGTTGGTAGCATGCTTGCCAAGTGGGTTTATCCACCAGCCCACTTGTAAACTTTTCTCAAGGGTGATAATGCAAATAAGATTGCTACACATATATTTACTTTGTGTTCAGCTTTCCCTCTGAATTTTTTTTCCATCCCTGTATATCCTTATTCAAGGTCCCTTCCCCCTCCCGCCACATCAGGTCATTTTTTTCTTCTTCACAACTTCCCATCCCCTCCCTGAGCAGGGAGCAGACAGTCCTATGGTCCCACTGACCCAATAATGCTTGGATCAGTCTCCACTCCTGGCAAATCCAGTTTTGTCGCCCCTCCCTCAAGAGTGAGTCAGGTGTTCCTATAGTTGGAGTGGGGTTTGAAGGGTCAGTCCAGGGTGTTTCTGATCCCAAGCTGTTCAGTGGCTGTGGTTTGCAGCTTGGGCATGCTTGGCTTTTTTTCTTGTTTGCTTGTTTAGAGACCACTAATGAGTTAGTACATCCCCTGCTTATCTTTCTGAGTTTGTGGTACCTCGCTCAAGAGGATATTCTCCAAATCCATCCATTTGCCTGCAAATTTTAGGATATCATTTTTTCTTACTGCTGAGTAGTATTCCATTGTGTGTATGTACCACAGTTTGTTAATCCATTCTTCAGTTGAGGGACATCTAGGTTGTTTCCAGGTTCTTGCTATTACAAATAAGGCTGCTATGAACATAGTTGAGCTAAAACCTTTGGAGTGTGAATGTGCCTCTTTAGAGTATACACCCAGAAGTGGTATTGCTGGGTCCTTGGGGAGACTGATTCTCAATTTTCTGAGAAACTGCCATATTGCATTCCAAAGTGGCTGAACAAGCTTACACTCCCACCAACAGTGGAGGAGTGTTCCCCTTGCTCCGCATCCTCTCCAACATAGGCTGTCATCTGTGCCTTTTATCTTAGCCAATCTAATAGGTGTTAGGTGGTATCTCAAAGTTGTTTTGATTTGCATTTCTCTGATGGCTAAAGATGAAGAGCACTTTTTCAGGTGCCTTTCAGCCATTCGTAGTTCCTCTGCTGAGAATTCCCTTTTTAGATCTGTACCCCATTTTTTGATTGGGTTATTCAAGGTTTTGGGCTCTAGATTCTTGAGCTCTTTATATACCTTAGAG
>PVIH01029185.1:0-14075 GCA_004025045.1 Sigmodon hispidus | reverse complement strand
TCTCTCTCTCTCTCTCTCTTTTTTTTTAAATTCCTACATCTATATTATCATTCTATCCTCTACCCAAGATTAACTTACAACCATCATATCAAAATGATAATTGACCATAACCCTCCCTTGGATGACCAACTTATTGGGAAAGGGACGTAGTTCTTTCATTAAGTTGCTTCATGCTGGCCTGTGGGCGACGGTATCTCTGTGGGGTCCTGTAAACTAAACAATGGTTAAGTCCTAATGAAGTAACTGTAAACATATATATAACCATTCCACAAACGCCTATAACCATTCTCATCATACTGAGTGAGTCCATCTGAAATTCTTGTTAAAGATATGATATGAAACTATCTTGCAACTGTCCTGATTCGTCTATACCTCAAAGGTGATCACTGAGTGACATATAGCAGGTTCCTTCTTTCTATGTCTCAAAGGTCTTTCATTTTCTGTTTTTTTTTTTATGTGGGGGCCAATTATCACGGTACTAACCCACCAAGAAATATATGTTAACTAAAGAATTTTAATTAAAAGATACTCACATAACAGGGATAACAGGAATTGTTCCAGGGGAGAAAGAGAAAAGGCAGGAGAAGGACGGAGAAGTGGAGAGCAGGAACGATCCACGCCGGAGAAAGCAGGAGCAGTCCCAACCATGGAAAACCGGAGCAATCCTAACCTTGCACAGCAGGAGTGATCCGAGGAACCGTCTGCCCAGCAGAGTGAGAGCAGTTCCAGCCGGCCAGTCCCCTTCCACGTCACTCGTCCAGCGACGCGACGCTTCTGTCTTCCGGCGCGGTGCTTGTTCATCATTTCCTCCCCGATTCCGCCTGGCTCAGCACTCCGGCGCGGCTTTTTTGTATAGTTTCAAATTTCCCGCTACGGCTTCCTTCTTTTGTGTCCTTATGTAGACATCCAGTGTGGACTGTGGTCCATTTTAAATGTGGGTCTTCCTGCCCCAAGGTCCAGATCAAAGGTGTGTGTCTTTCCACCTCAAAGGTCCAGGGGAGAAGTGGATTCTCCCACTTCATTCAGAGCAGAAACCTCTCACAGGGGTGCGCTTGATTTCTAGATAAATGTCATTCTTCATAGAGTCAAGTTGACAACTGAGAACAGCACTCACAGCCATGACTGGGCCTGCAGCCATGAAGCTTTCTCTGTGGAAGGGCACTGTCCCTGGAAGAGCAGTCTGAATTGTGTGTGTGCACACAATGGTTTTTTTTAACACAAATATGACCATGAAGGGTGTCAGACTGTAGTGTTTCAACCTGGCTGCTGCTCTGGGTGTTGCACAAGTGCCCTGTCTCTACAGAAGAAATAAGAAATGCAATTTAAGCTATTAAAGTCCATGGAGTGCTAGGCATGGTGGTGCATGCCTTTAATTCCAGCATTTGGGAGACAAAGGGAGAGGCAGGGATCTCTTTAAGTTTGAGGCTAGCCTGGTCATTACATTCAGTTGCAGGCCAAAAGGGGCTACAGTATGAGAACTTGCCTCAAAAAAATAACAAACCAAAAGACATAACAGTAAAAACAACCCAAACCTAATGAAAAAAAATAATTAAAAAAAACTAAAGGTGGATGATGTCATGTCTAAGGTTGCCATCAATCTTCACACATTTACTTGCACACACATGCATGTGCACATACATGTACCTGCACATACACACACACACACACACACACAATCACAGAAGGCTTCTTTCACAGCTGATCTGCCACTACATATTACCTATCCTCATCCCAAGTAAACATGGCCTCCCTGCACAGACCCTGTGACCCTTGAGCCTCCAGTTCCTGATAGTGTCCACAGCATCCAGACTCTGATTTTTATACCCAACTGTGCTTTCCCATGACAGTGGTGGCAGAGAACAATATCAACCTTTCCTTTTTCTGTCTGAACCATCCAATTCCCGAAATTTCCCTTCAGTAACCCACAGTTCAGGCCCTGTAGGGCCATGACACAGCAGACTACCTCATTGATAAAAAACTCTTCATCTGTCCACCATTCCTGTCAAATCACCTGATCTCCCACTCCTTGATTTCTTTTCCTGGGTGACAACATACAGACTCCAGATGGAATTTCAGAGTATCCTCCACAAAATGGGTCCTGAGGAGATGCTAGATAGGTGAATGATGATGGCTGGTAGTGTAGATGGGACACTGAGTCTGCAACAGGGGCTTTATAATAGCACATATGTCCCACCCCCATGTGACCTTCTCTTTTTCCCTTAGGATGACATCATAACTTCATCTCCCACATATGCTACCCACACTCAGCAGGAGCACCTTCTGCACCCCTGCAGAAGGGAGCCCCTAGAAGGGACTGTATGCTGCATCTAAGAGGCCATTGAGCAGACCTGGATGTCCAGCTCAGTCTCCTAGGCCTCTGGTGTGAAGTCTTCCAGTCTCTTCAGACAGCCAAGGCCAGAGGCAGATACTTATATGTTACTAATTTTGAGGTCACAAAAATGGAAAAATTATCAATGTCCTCTTCAACATTATATACTGTTTAAATAAAACTACCAATAATCACAAAATTTGTTTAAGTGACTCTAAAAAATTGATGAAACTATACATGATCTCCAAGAAAAATGAAGTAATGAATAACATGCCTCCTTGACCTCTCTGTACTATTTGGAGTTTTGGTGAACTTTGCTTCTTTGTTTGGTTTTGAGACAGAGTCTCATGTATCCACCAAGCCTGACCATAGACTCAATGGGTCCTGATGACATCCTCAGTTCATGATCTGGCTATCTCTATATTGTTAATCATTGAAATTACAGTGATAATCCAGCATGCCTGGATTCTTCTAGTACCTTTGTACTGACTGGTTCAGGTCAGGGAACACAGATCCTAAACACTGATAGCCATAGGAGAACCCATGTCTGCTCACATTCTAACAGTCACGCTTCCTTCACCTTGAGGGACCAGAGCTCAACATTGTTGGGAATGTTGGTTTTGTGTAAGTCTTTGCTGGGGGATCCTAAATATTTCCTCCCTTTTGAACAATGGAACCTGACAAGGCAAGTCACATGACCACTAGAGTATCATTCATGAGGTCACTTCCCTGTGTCCAACTGCCAGGTGAAAGAGGATAATGAATGAACACTTGTTCAGATGACTAGACAGACTATCACCATGGCAGCCTGATAGTGTGAACACCTCAAGGATGCTCTGAGGAACCTCCACCCCTGTTGTCAAGATCCCTGTGACCATGGCAGCTGCTGAGTTCAGCCTCAGGAGGCTTGGATTCGACACCTCTACAGAGAACTGACAGCTACCCCAGGAGACTTGATTTTAGCCATGGGAAGCCTTGCTGACTTCTGGACACTGTCAGGGACCTGAAGAAGTCCCACAAAAGACTTCTATCCACACATGCAATTAGCAAGAGAATTTATGACCAGCATGCTCGGTACATCCATGCTACACAAAGGCAAAATGGGGAAGACTCCAGGAGAAACTTGAGTCTCCTTTTAAGCGCAGCTAAGGGTCTTCCTTAGGCAGCTAGGACATTTCCGATATGATTGGCTTAAACAGGTGGCACTCATATTAGTATGTTCTAATTGGCTGGGGCTAGTGTAGAGGAAAGGCTAGGTAAAGCTTTTCTATTTTGAGGCAGGCCTGTATAAGTCCCAGGATTTGTCCATATTTGATAATCATCTTTAGCAAGTTGGCTCAGTGGTCCAGGCTTTGGCAGAGCTACCCACTAGTTAACCATGGAGGCCATGCAGTGGTGACACTTGCCTTTAATCCCAGCACTTAGTAGGAGACAGGGAGTGATATGGCAGAGCAAAGAAAGGAGATGGCCCACTTTTCTGCTGAACAGTTGGTGAGGTGAGAGGTGGCTGGGGCTTGCTCCTTTGACTCTTTGATCTTTCAGCATTTGCCCTGATATCTGTCACCAGCACAGACCAGAGCTGCATGCTGCCAGAGTTATTAGCCTCTCACCACTGGCCAGCTCTGCCTTAGGCAGCTCCCTCTGCCCTTGTTTCTTCCTCACAATCTCCTGTGTGAGTTTTTTAGACAGAAGATTCCCTCTCATGATAGGTTGTGGGTTTCCCTTATCTCTTCAGGCTGCTACACACCAGGCTGTAGCCCTGACTCTGGGCTTCTACTGTTTTACAGAGCAGCAGTCAGCCTCACATTTTCACCTTCATCTAAATCGTCATCATTGGCAAATTTGATGAGACAATTGGAAATCCTTATGTTAGGAATGACCTAAAAGAGATTGTTTTTTCCCACATTAAAAAATAAAAACACTATTACAATAGAATGAGTTAGGTCATACACTGGACAGTTTTAAAATGGACAACTAAATGTAAAGATAACTAATTTAGATGAGATTTACATAATGCCAATTATAAATGTTCATGTGGACAGATTAACAGATTTCATCAGTGAGGTCATCTGCTGTGTCAGGGCACACAGGACAGAGTGGGTCCAGCAAACTCTTTCTTGTCTGGCCTGTCTCATAGGGGGCAGTTGGACATAGGGACAGTCCTGCTCTGTGCCACATTCATGCATAGGGATGGTGGGTGGGGAAGCTCTGTGTTGTCCTTTCCATCCCCTGCAGTGGCTTCAGATTCTCCTCATCCTTCCCATGTCCTTAGAGTCATGGATCTGAGGTACAGTCAATATCAAGTCTCATAACCAGGATGATGCTTGGATAGGAGGGTGATTTCCAGAAGTTTGAAGAAATATAAAAATTTCAGGTGTTTCAATGGTAGTGAACATGGTCACCCAAGAAGGGACTGTAAAGTGAATAATACAAATACAACCCCTCCCTTCTGGAACATGCAGAACGGGTGTTAGAGGCCAACACTGGACCAATGAATGTAGATTATAAAGGACAGACAAGGAAATTCTATGCCATCAACCTTGAGGGGCCTCTCATGCCCCTCACCCCCATTCAGTCATTTCATGTCATTGTGGAGGAAACTCCTTTGCAGAGCAAAATGGAGCCTAATGTCTTTTGTAAAAAAGCCATATTTCACTTGATGGTAGAACAGTTTTAGACAATTTAAGCAAAATGTCAGGAAACCAGAGCAAGAGAGACATCTTGATTAGACAAGATGATAGTTCATCAACCAATGTGACCATTCATGCTAACTTAATCTATAAAACTAACAAATACTTTTCATGTGATCAGATATAACTTTCCAACAGGAACCCTCCCCATAATTAAAGTTGGAGAAGGCTTTTTGTTTTTTTTTCAGGGATAATGATGGCATCCAGCTAAGGAATCTGAAGACCACTGAACAAGTGAGACATGTGAAGGAAAAGGACATATCATCCAGACAAAAGTGTCAAAAGAATAACAGTAAGTTGGAGTTTCAGCATATCACATCTCCAACATGATAAAGTTGAATAATTAAGGTATAAATTTTATACCAAAATGTATGAGAGTAATATACATATACATTCTCATCATGATATTATTGGTCATATATAGGGTACTAATTAATTCTAGAAAAGGCTTCATCTAGCCTCCTGTGCATAACTTCAGGTTGGAGTATTAATTAAGCGTTTGCTCTCTGGGTGTAAATAACAAATGTTGATCCTTTAACTTCTTTGAAATCTGCTGCATGTGATATTTAAAATGTCTAAGAATACTGCATTGAACCAAGACCACGCCTAAGAGTAACCTTTGAAGTTTCCAAAAGGAGCATATAGTGCCACAATGATGACTTCACCAGGACTAAGATAATTCCACACAGCTGACAAACACCAGGTAAAGATTAACTTTAGACTACAAACCATTCTGAACAATTTTGAGGTGGCTTGCTGAGATGATACAGCCTTAGAGACTCTTCTATCCAGGACCTGAGACAAGCCTTGCATTTTCCCATTATATAGAGACTGGACACCAAGTGATACAGCTACCTCTCCCAGGACTTGGCAATTAACCCCAAATTTTCTTTTCAGGATCCTATAAAGCTGTCACCACCCCTATACAGCAGGAAGTAATTTTAAGAATGCAATACCCAAGAGGTGAGATGAGTGGGCTTTAGTCATTTAATAGCTTATGAATATTTGTCATTGTTTAGGGTGGTTGGTTATACGTGGTTATTGGTAATGGTCAGGAAAAAAGCTGAACAAAGGAGATTAGATTTAAGGATCTCATTTTGAAAAGATGAAAGGGGGTTAGAAATGATATAATAAAATGGTAGATTTGGAATCTACTCTGAAAATAAAAAGAGGGGATATAGATATGATAAGGTAAAATGTAAATTATGAAACCTACTTTTTAAAAGCAACTACTAGATTTAAATATTTTATATTGGCTTGGATCTTTGTACATTGATACTAATTTGAGATTTTTTGTTAGAACTTAATGTACATACATTTTTACTCTTGTTCTAGGTATTTTACTTATACAACTCAGTCAATAAAATAGTGCAAATTTCTAGTCCTGTAAAGTTATTATTACCAACCTTGTAGAATAAAAAAGAAATGCAGTTTAGTAGTTAGTCACCTATTACAACCAAACGTGTGGACATGTGGGTGCATTTTCTTTCTTTCTTTTTCTTTGGCCTTGCCTGGAAATAAATATTTCAATATTTTGCTTCATTTTTATGATGACAAATAATTTTCAAGTTTATTTCCTTTTCTCTTTGCTATTGAAGTAGAAAGCAAAGCCACAAACAGGTACAACCAAGACATTTTATCTCACAGTTACACCCTCCTGTCAGATCGGATCCTCCTCCAAGTCTGACCACTGACTGGGCTAGCAAGAGGTGCAGGAAGACTCTCTTAGGTAGCACCATCATGAGGCTGGGGGTGGGGAGGTATTGGGGACAAGGGGAGGTCCTCAGGCCTGGCTCCAGAGCCTGGGCCCCTAGACTGAAGGTGAATGGCGAGAATTATCCTTCCCAGGAAGGGAGAAGGGAGCTGTCCACTTCTGCTGCTGCAGGCAAGAACTTAACTGTAGGGCTCGGTTTGCCTTTGCACAGCTTGCCAGAACATTCTATCGCCGCTTATGCTAATTAGGCATCGAGTAGTGACCAATCTGATGTGCCTATGCTAATTAGGCATTGAAAAAGGACCTATCCAATGCGGTCCTCAAATATGTTAGTGAGCCATTATTTTGGGCCAATCACATGCCATATGCAAATGAGACTACTTTGAACCAATCACCAGCCATATGTTAATGAGGCATTGTGATGGGCACCAATCACGCGCCAGGCTTCCCTATATAAGCAGGCTGAATCTCAGGCTCGGGGTCTTCTTTCATCATCTTTCAACCCAGCTGTACTCCAATAAAGTGTGATCTGAGAAGAATCGTGTGTTGTGGTGACTTGTCGTTCTGCAGGACAGAGGCGGCTCGCCACACTTAACTATCACCCTGGTTCTCTGGCTGCCAGGTACCCAAGTGCCAAACACCTCTGATGCCCATAGCTGGCAGGGGTCCTCGGCTGGCAGCATCTTCACGGGTTACCAGGATTTCTGCCTTGACAGCAGGTAGAGAACTTTCCATGCAGTAGTATAACAGCAGTATGGATTTGGGGTTTGGGGGTGTATGGGCTTAGAAATTTCTGGTCCCATTACAAAACCCATTTTTGATTAGAATAGAGTACTATCTCAATTCTTCTCTACACAAACAAGCCAGCCAAGCCAAAAAGATAAAACTAAAGAAACCCCAAATGTGGTGGAATGTTCTCTGTATGCTGAAAATAAAGGAACTGTTTTGGCCTATGCACAGTACAATAGAAGTCGGTGGAGAATCACAGGGCAGGCAGGTAGGAAAGGGTGGAGTTAGTCAGTCTCCATCTGTCCCCCAACGAAGAAGCATGTAGGAATCCAGGTGAGCCACGGGCCCCAAGGCTCGTGGTGGGGAGATTAGTAGAAATGGGTTGATTTAAGATGAAAGAGCTAGCTAGTAATGTGCTTAAGACATGAGCCAAACAGTACAAAGTATATAAGTGTCTGATTAATTTCTTTGGGGGATAAAAGCTGCCCCGACCAGGTTCCAAACCTCCACCGACCAGGGTACAAAACCTTCGGCCCCAAACGGGCCCCGGAAAATGTTGTACAACAACAGAAGAAAAGAGCACAGCCATTTCACTCCCTTCAAAACCTATATTCACATAAGTTGTTTTCTGGTATTTTTTTTTACATTTCTAAAATATGTTATGATTTTTTATTATTTTTCTTTAAAATAAATTCAGTGTTCACATTTCTATAAAGAACTGATGCAGTTTCAGGAGACCCGCCCTGCTGGAGCAGGAGAACAGTGCTTTTCCAGGCCTGCCCCTAGTCTGACTGCCCACGCTGATGCTTCGAGGTGACTTGAAAAGCCAAAAGCCTGTGGAAGAGGTCTGTTCCCAGCCAGGCCTCCCAGCCGGCCTCCCAGCCTGGGCTCAGTAAGCTTTGGAGAAAGCATAGGAGAAGACTAGCTTACTGTGAAAAGTTTTGTTTAAAAATATTCACACACAGGAATGTGTACGCCTGTCAAGATGCTGAGGAAAACAAGAGCTTGGCGACATCCTGTCCAGGCTGTGTGTGGAGTGGCAGCGCACTCACACCTGCCTGTCCTTGGATGTGGGGTGCAGGGGAGTCCTGACTTTCATCTTGGGCAGAGCCTGGATTCCTAGTTCATGTTCGACTCCATTTTCTAAAACCTGTCCTGAGTCTTAGACCACGCAGGAAGCACAAACGTTCAACCTGTATGCAAAAAGGTACAAAAACAACTAGAATATAAAAGTTTTGGTAATATAAGGCCATCTGTTTAAGTCCACCTTGAAAACCTGTGACAGATATTTAAATACTATGTGTAAAGGCGTCTTTAATATACTTTAAAAACATCTGAAGTAATTTGGTAAGAGGAAGTGTGTGTAAAAAATATATCATTTTCCTTTGAGGGTACTTTGTCCTTTGAAGGAGGCAGGGAGGCAGGGAGGCCACATGGGCAATGGTTCAGCCAAGGGTAGAACTTGATGGAGACCTTGCTGTGGTCACCATAGTCATACAGAAGCTCCTTCCCAGCCGCAGTGTCTCAGGAGGTGATGAGGATGAGGTGATGCATGACATCCATGTCATACAGTTTGGTCTGGCAGTTCCCACACTTACTACGATTGATCAGCCTCCACAGGTGATGGGTTTCTTGAGTGGCATCCAAGCAGTAGGTTTTGCTCAGATACTGAAAATAGTACATGTAGCAGCATGTGCTTACAGAGAGAGCCTCCCGCTTCTTGGCATCCATTGGTGATCTCAGTGAGGTCCCAATGGTATTCTACCACAAAGTCTCCCCGGGAGAACTGCTTGGTGGCAATCACACCCTTGCCTTTTCCATCGATGAGATCAACCTTCATGTCTTCTTCCTTCCCACTCTCAATCAGTTCATCTATTTATTTCCGTTCCTCAGATTGCAGCTCCATTTTGCTCTTCTTGCAGCTCCTTTGCACCGGGTAGAATCCTGTGAGTTTTCTAGTCTGCTGTGTTTTCCCTTGAGACTTTTTCCAAGGGACCTGCTTGCCCCTGAGGGGCTTTCTCAGGCCTGCTTAGCAACCACTGTATTTGTAGGATCACAAGACAGGGGTGGAGTTTTTGGATGTTCTGCTGTTTCAGATTTTTGGTTTGGAAAAGGTGCCAGGGGACCTCCCTTGGCGTCTTTGATCTTTTGTTTATTGGACTTCACAGAGTTTCAGATCGTATTTCCGGCCTCTGGAATGCAGGACTCAGTCACCGCTATTGGGGAATATAGGGTTGGCATTTGGGAGACTGATTATGGCATCCTGGACAGAAATCATCCCACAGCAGGATCCCTATGGGGATTCAGCAGACTCCAGGTCTTGAAATTAGAGCTGAGCCCATGACTTGGAATGTATCGGCCAGCAGATGCAGCAATGAGGCTGAGCCCAAGGGGCAGCTGGGATCCTGAAAGACCAAGAGTGGAAGTAGAAAAATGTTGAGGACCAACAGCTGACATATGGTAGCCTCATAAGGCCCGTACCCTCCTTGGTGATTAAGAAATCAGTGACCATTTTCACACAGATGTCAAAAAGTAGGGCAAATGAAGCCTGGAGGTGAGTACTCTTGACCAAGAGAGCACAGTCTCTGACCTCCCTGAGGTTAAACATGTGGTTCATTTGGTGAGTGCTTACCTCCCTGGCATGCACTGAACCCTACGATCCAAATCCAGCAGGAGATGAAGGGTCATGATGGGCACACCTGTCACCCCAGCAGCTGGGGGAGCAGAGAGGAGGATGTGTAGGAGTTCAAGACCATGCTTGGCTTCATTGCAAGTTCAAAGTCCAGCTTGGGCTACATGAAACATTCCCATCACCACCCTTCAAAAAAGTCTGGTTAGACAAGAATAATCAATCGCCATGTCCCATGTCCTAACTGACTTTACAACTGGGACAGCTCATCCTTAGATTCTATGCCTTGGCAGGTCCAAAGGGACAATGAATCCAGAAGTGTGTCCATGCACAGCTGAGAGTGAGGCCGGGACTGTTTGTGCCTGGTCAGGTCAAGGGGTCAGAGGACCATGGGGACTGTGAGGAAGGCAGACAGGGCAGATGTGACAGAGGGGGCACATGTGCAACACCCAGGGCAGTAGCCATGTTCAAACACTGCAGTCTGACACCCTTGATGGTCACACATATGTAAAATAGAAAAAAATTGTGTGCACACCCAAATTTCAGACTGCTCTTCCACAGAAATTGCCCTTCCACAGAGAAAGCTTCATGGCTGCAGGCCCAGTCATGGCTGTGAGTGCTGTTCTCAGTTGTCAACTTGACTCTATGAAGAATGACCTTTTATCCAGAATTGTAGGGCACAGCTGTGGGATATTCCTGGTCTGACTAAAGTGGGAGAATCAACTTCTCACCTAGATCTTTGGTGGGAAGACACACACCTTTGATCTGGACCTTGGGGCAGGAAGACACACCTTTAAAATGGGCCACAGCTGAATGTCTATATAAGGACACAGAAGAAGGAAGCTTTTGCTCTTGTCTGCTTCTCCTCATCTTGCCATCACATCCAGTCCTTCACTGGCATTGTTGCCTTGTTCTTCTAGATTCCGGCATATAAAGATGAGCTGAGACACCCAGCCTTGTGGGCCTGAGCAACCACTAGGTTTTTGTGTGTTCCATTCACAGCTAGACCTCGTTAGATTAGCTGAACTTCAGTCTGGGAGTCATTCCAATAAATTGATACGTTCATTTATATCTGTGCGGAGTGTGAGTGTGAGAGAAAGACACACACACAAAGAGATACAGAGAGATTCTTCTCCTAAGTTCTGTGATTCTAGACAACCCTGATTAGTACAATGCTATTGAGCAAATAGGATGTCACTGCAAAAAAAAAAAAAAAAAAACAAAAACTGATTTCAGCATCCTGGACAGAAATCACATTCCCTAAAAGGTTCCTATGGGGATTCAACAGAGTCTAGCATTTGAAACAGGAACACAGCCCATGACTTGGGATTCAGTGGCCGGCAGGTGGCAGCAGAAAGGCAGAGCATAAGGGGCAGCTGGGATCCTGAAGAACCAACCAGAGACTCTTGAGTAAAAATTCCAGTGTTCCAACAGCTGACATACATCACGCCTAGTGACAACAGCCCTTCCTTGGTAGCTTAGCCATTTGGTGACCTTTACCCACAGAACCCAGACAGTAGGGCAGGGCTGGATAAAATCTCAGGTGAATATTATCATGACCAGGAGGACCCCTCTCTGACTTGGCTGAGGAGAAAAATTTAGATCATCTGGTGGAATCCTTACCTGCCTGACATGTACAGAATCCTAGGATCTATCTTCAACAGGAGATAACGGGACACACTGTGGCACACCTGTCCCCCCAGCACCTGGGAAGGCACAGAGCTGGAACTCTGGGGGTTCAAGGTCATCTTATGCTACATAACACTTTCAGGCCCTGCCTGGACAACAAGAAACACCATCCAATACAGGGGGCGGCTGTCAGACAAGAGCAATCCGGGCTGCATTCTCTCACTACGAACCATCTGGAGCCAATGCATCTCAAAGGTTCTGAGCCTCTGCATCTTCCAGGGAAGGATGGATGGATATAGAAGTGTGTTTATGTGCAGCTGGCAGTGAGGCCATGACAATGAGGTCCATGGCCATGAGAGCGAGCTCAGGTCATCGGTGGACTTCTGAGGGACCTGGAGGGCTGTGAGGAAGGCAGACGAGGCAGACATGACAGAGGGCGGCTGCATGGCCACCTGCAGGGAAGCATGGACAAAGTAATCAATGCCAGAAATCTAAGGACATGAAATCGCCTCTGCACATGTCACTCAGGGAGAATGAACCCACTTCCTCTGCTACATTCATGTCTTCCTGCCTTTCAGGGAACTGAGGGACCCTAGTCATTGGGAACTGTGGGTAAGCATTGCCAAGGCCAGCATTCACCTGGGATGGAGTAGAGATGCTGCTACGTCCCTGGGTGTGGCTATGCAAACATGGGCCCACAGGCCCTCTTAAAGAATGTGCTCACACAAGATTCCTCCGTTTCTCTTTCGCTTCTCCCCATCTCTGCTTCCCTGCTAATAAACTCTAGTGTTGTATTCCTGCTGTTGAGATTCTATTCACACGTGAATAACCAACACTGTGGGGTGACCCTACTGCTGAACTAACCCTGAGGCCACACAGCCTCTGCCCTGCTTCTCATGTCTCCACTTCAAACATAGTCTCAGTGTGTCCACTTGCAGAGATGTCTCAGGCAGTATGGCATGACTGACATAATGCTGTCCTGAGCCTTCTTCACCTACATGCTGGAATGACTATCTATGGGAGGAGTCATCTCTAAAGCTTCATGGAAGGTGTCATCTTTCCCTGGCCCCTTGAGGTAGGGCTGAGTGATGCCATGCAGCTGCTCTGAAGCCTTTGTGCAGAGCAGAAGCCTACAAGGACTTAGTGTGACAAAAGGGTCCCAGCACACCTGCCATTGGATGGTGGCATGGACTGAGCCACAGCTTCCTCTGTGGATGGGAGGACAGAAGGGATCGTGCAGCAACAGAATAAGCTTCAGAATCACTGTCAAGATGAGGGAGACTGTCAGCCTAGAGACACTGTGAACTGGGCAGCAGGGAGCAGGCCATCATAGAGACGGTTCACAAGGCTGAGGTTCTCTCTGGAAATATGATGGGGTGAAGGAGGAACATGAAGGGGGCATAGAGCAGAATAAGGGTCCCAGTTCTAGAGTTGGGGGATGAGGGAGCATCCACCCCAGCACCACCATCAGCACCTCTTAGCTGAGCATGGGGTCAGCTGACCAGAGACCATGGGTCAGCTTTCTCTCCTGGAAAGATCCAGGCAGCCTCTTCCTTGGGATGAGAGAGAGGCTGAGACACCCAGAGAACCAGCAAGAAAGGAGAAGGTGTGAGAGACTGTGGAGGGGAGGCAGAGATAGGGAGGGAGGAGAGGGGGACAGTGGGGTACATGTGAAGGACAGGGCCCACAGGAGGGGGAGGTGGGAGAGAGGAGAGTCCAGCATGCAGAGTTCCAGGCTTTATCTTCCCACCAAACATGGGGCTGGGCACAAGGTCAGGGCCATCCTGTCAGTGACCACAGGAGGACCTCCTGCAACATGGGAAAGAAGAAGCCAGAATGGTAAAGGAAGTTACTGGTCACAAGGAGGTGGAGGTAGGGGGGTCCTGCCCTCTCTCCATCCTCCACATGAGAAGGCTCTTGTGCCACTTTATCCTGATTGTGTCTTGAATCCTCAGAACCCCAGGGTCCCTACAGGAGGCCAGTTCTCCTCCTGATGGCTAAGTTGGTCTCACCTCCTGGAGGGAATCAGGACATGTCTTGGATCGTGTTTCTGCTGCTGCCAGCAGCATGCCTGCAAGCTGGTGAGTTTGGGGACCTTGTAACAGGGACTCTGCCTTCACCACAGGAGAGGCCAGAGGGGCTGGGAAGAGCAGGCTGTCATGGGACAGGAGTCTGCTAGAGGAGCCAACCTGTCCTCTGTGCCCCAAGAGAGAGCTCATCCTCAGAGTGGGTCCAGCCAACCCTTCCTTGTCTGGCCTGTCCCATATGGGGCAGTGGGACATAGGGACAGTCCTGCCCTGTGCCACATTCATGCATAGGGATGGTGGCTCAGGAAGCTCTGGGTTGTCCTTTCCA
>PVIH01029184.1:0-14067 GCA_004025045.1 Sigmodon hispidus | reverse complement strand
CCTCACCTCTGGTCAGGGTTCAAATCCGCCCCTCATAGACCCCTGCAGTTGGTTTGCTCAGTTCACTCAGTTCAGGGTCGCAGTAGGGCTCTTAGTAGATTCCCTGAGCAGCAGGGGCTGCGGGTGTGGCCAGGTGCAGAGTTCAGCTGCCCCTGCTCCAGAGTGCGCTGGGACGCCGCAGAGAGCACAGGTCCCGGTGTCGGAACCGGAAGCCAGAGTCTTATTTTCTTTTACTTTATCTGAACTCCTTAAAATGGTCTAAGCATTTTGAATCACCATAATAGCCACTCTGAGGAAGATGTACAGTGATTATGTGTTTAGATTCCTTTGAGTGAAACTCATTGCTTCTGGAAACACAGTCCCAAATATCTCTCAGTCAGGGATAAAACAGCTCTGACCTCAGACTTTAATAGGCCACTGAGGGATTCTGCTAGTCTAGTATCTCTCTGGAAGAGGATTTTCAAACTGATAAGAAACAACAGAAACACTTTTCATCATTTCATATTATCTATGGCTCAAATGATAGACAGCATATGACAGCTAAGAAGAAAAAAGACTTTAGATAATGGAATGATCTCCAGCTGTACATTTGATTTAACTGCTGCAAGAGGCATGGCTGAGGTGATTTTCCTGTCTTTATCTTTATCTGATGTCAACATGAATATTCATGCAGATGTCCACAAAAACTAAGCAAAACTAACAAAGAGAACCTTTGTGGTCTACCCTATTTTGCTCATGAATTATCTCTTCCTCTGCTTTTATTTGAGTAGAATAGGACTCTTCTTCATGGCAGGGGCCATGTGACTTCCTCAACGGGCAAGGCCTGAGAAGAGTCTGAACAAACTCTCCTTGTGGCAAGACCTGGAGACCCTGACGTGTTCTGGCAAAACCTATGGACAGTTCACTGCATAAGTCTGTGCAGGATCCCAGAAACATGTGTGCTACCTGCTGTTTTTGCTTTCACTATGCTAGCCATATTATTGGATACCTTTAGTTTCACTTTCTCAGTCATGAATAAAATAATTATTACAAAAGGAACACTTCTCCATGATGAGCTAGAATGGGAGTTGTTAAAAATACACGATGGGCCTGTTTCAGACCCGAGAGCCTTTGATATTTCAAGTATGACCATGAATTTAGGTTTCTTAAAAGTGAATATTGCCTTCCAAACACACCTTGTGACTAGCCTGAGTCACAATAGTTCATAAAGTTTAATATCACATATTTGCATAACTGTGCTGAAAATAATGATTTTAACTGTAAAAGTCTTAGAGAAATTCTAGTAAATAGATGATATCAGGAGTTAGTGAGAACAGTCTAAAAAAAAGGAATAAAGTAGAATCCTAAAAGCCCATAGTTCTCTCATAGCATGCCAATGCCCAAAGACGTTTTGAAGAAAGGGACGTAAGAACAGAGAAGAAATACTGCCAACTATTAAGAGTAAGTTTATACGGTATGTTGCCTCTAGGATAAATGGAAAAACCTGGCCTGTCCTAAGAGGAGATGGAGCAGTATGGAATAGAGAATGAATTGATCCAAGTTTGGATGGTGAGTAATTGTGAGAACTCAGAAGCTACAAGATGTAAATATTAACTACTAGAGACAAAGCTGTCTCTCACACTGTATGATTTTGTAACTGCAAATGCTGCTAACTGGGCACAGTGTTCTACTTGTAGGTGCCTAGTTAGAAAACTTCACTAGTTGCTTGCAACACTGATTATGCTTCTAACATTAGAGCTATGGCTCACATAAATAATCATTACTGGTAGAAAAGCTGGGGGACCAAAAAGGAAAAAAATCAAGAAAAAAAAAACCTGGTAATTATTGTAACCATTTTTAGAGACTTAAGGAAACAAATTTGGTTGTAAAATTGTTCATGCAAAGAATTGAAACTGTGTAAATAAAAATGACCCATACTATACAAGCCCACTTGTTTAAAAATATGTCAGCAATGTAGCAGGATACAAAATTAACTCAAAGAAACCAGTAGCTCTTCTATACACTAAAGATAGTAGAGCTGAAAAAGAAATAAGGGAAACATTACCCTTCATAATAGCTGCAAATAGTATTAAATACCTTGGAGTAACTATAACCAAAGAAGTAACAGATCTATTTGACAAAAATTTTAAATCACTGAAGAAAGAAATTGAAGAGGATATCAGAAAATGGAAAGCTCTCACATGTTCCTGGATTGGTAGGATCAACATAGAAAAAATGGCAATTCTACCAAAGGCAATCTACACATTCAATGCACTGCCCATCAAAATACCAACACAATATCTTTTGGACCTTGAAAGAACAATGCTCAATTTCATTTGGAATAACAGGAAAGCCAGGATTGCCAAAACGATTTTACTCAACAAAAGAACTTCAGGAGGTATCACCATCCCTGACTTCAAGTTATACTATAGAGCTACAGTAATAAAAACAGCCTGGTACAGGCATAAAAACAGACTTGTGGATCAATGGAATAGAATTGAGGATCCAGACATTAACCCAAAAACCTATGAACACCTGATCTTTGACAAAGAGGCCCAAAACGTTCAATGGAAAAAAGATTGTATATTTAACAAATGGTGTTGGCATAGCTGGATGGAAGTGTGTAGAAAAATACAAATAGATCCGAGCTTGTCGCCCTGCACAAAACTCAAATCCAAGTGGATCAAAGACCTCAACATAAACCAGCCACTTTTAACTTGATAGAAAAGAAAGTGGGAAATACACTTCTATACATTGGCACAGGCAACCACTTCCTAAATATAACACCAGTGGCACAGACACTAAGACCAACAATCAATAAGTGGGATCTCCTGAAGCTAGGAAGCTTCTGTAAAGCCAAGGACACTGTCAACAGGACAAAATGACAGCCTACAGAATGGAAAAAGATTTTCACCAACCTTACAAGTGATAGAGGACTAATCTCTAAGATATATAAAGAGCTCAAGAATCTAGAGCCCAAAACCTTGAATAACCCAATCAAAAAATGGGGTTCAGATCTAAAAAGGGAATTCTCAGGAGTGAAATTAGGAATAGCTGAAAGGCACCTGAAAAAGTGCTCATCATCTTTAGCCATCAGAGAAATGCAAATCAAAACAACTTTAAGATACCACCTGTTAGATTGGCTAAGATAAAAGGCACAGATGACAGCCTATGTTGGAGAGGATGCGGAGCAAGTTGACCACTCCTCCATTGTTGGTGGGAGTATAAGCTTGTTCAGCCACTTTGGAATGCAGTATGGCGGTTTCTCAGAAAATTGAGAATCAGTCTCCCCAAGGACCCACCAATACCACTTCTGGGTGTATACCCTAATGATGCACAGTCATACTCCAAACGCATTAGCTCAACTATGTTCATAGCAGCATTATTTGTAATATCAAGAACCTGGAAACAACCTAGATGTCCTTCAACTGAAGAATGGATTAACAAACTGTGGTACATCTACACAATGGAGTACTACTCAGCAGTAAGGAAAAATGATATCATAAAATTCACAGGCAAATGGACGGACTTGGAGAATATCCTCCTGAGCGAAGTATCACAAACTCAGAAAGATAAGCAGGGGTTGTACTCACTCACTAGTGTTCTCTAAACAAACAAACAAGAAAAAAGCAAAGCATGCTCAAGCGGCAAACCACAACCACTGAACAGCTTGGGATCAGAAACACCCTGGTCTGACTCTTTGGATCCCACTCCCCCAAGAGGAACACCTGACTCACTCCTGAGGGAGGGGGGACAAAACTGGATCTGCTAGGAGTGGAGACTGAACTAAGCAATATTGGGTCATTGGGTCAGTGGGACCATGGGACTGCCTGCTGCCTGCCCAGGGAGGGGATGAAGAGTTGTGGAGAAGAAAGAATGACCTGATGTGGTGGGAGGGGGAAGGGACCTTAAATGAGGATACACAGAGATACAAAGCGTGACTTCTTTGTTCATAATAAAAAAAATAGGAGTCACAGTTTTTTATAGAACCATCTTTACTCATTTATCTCAGGTTATCATAAAGTCATGCTTTTTCTCCATGTATCCCCTTGTTCAGACTCCCTTCATCCTTCATCCCCCAGTCACCCACTCTTCTCTCCATTACTTTATCTCCTCCCCAGCAAGGGCAGGAGGTCCCAAGTTACCAGGACAGATTAGTTCAGCATCCACTCCAGGCAGATCCACTTTCTTCACCACAAGACTGAGTCAGGTGTTTCTCTGGAGGCAATGGAATTCAAAGTGGCCGTCCAAGGTTCAGTGGTTGTAGTTTGCAGCGTGGACATGCTTAGCTTTTTGTTTAAAGTCCACTAATGAGTGAGTACATTTCCAGAAGGTTTTTGATAAATGCTTACTTACAAGCCAAACCCTATTCTAAATACTTTATATAGAAATATTTTTTAATCTTTCTGAGCGAGGCATCACAAACCCAGAAAGATTAAAGACTTTTTTATTCTTTGAAAGCTGACAGCTTTTCTTTTCTTTTTATAAATAAATGAAATTTTTTATTTACATCATGTCAAAACCATGTGACTACATAAACAAAAGGTAAAATAGTATATAATGAACAAGTTGATCATGACCTTTGTGATTAAGGTATACCAGCAACTATCTCATCCCATGAGTCACATTAATTAATACAGAAAATCAGTATAGCACTTTCAAAGCCACAATCTTGAATTTTTTAATTTTTTATTATGAATAAAGTCACATTTTCTATCCATGTATATCCTTATTCAAAGTCCCTTCCCCCTCCCACCCCCTCCAGTCACTCTCTCTTCTCCACATCTCCCCATCTCCTCCCCAGCATTGGCAGGAGGTCCCAAGGTCCCAATATTGCTCAGTTCAGCCAGAAATGGCATACGGAGATTTTGAAAGTGAAATTGTTCACAGTATCATTTGCAATTGGATGTGCGGTCAAGTAGGGCTGGAGTTGAGTTACCCATTACAATTTCCTAAGAAACCTTTTCAAGTTGTCTATTCTAAGTTTCCTTTCAGAAAACAGAGTTAAGTCCTTAAGACCTCCATTGCACCAGGATGTCACTGGCTCATTCTAGAGTTTTCCACTTTCACACATTATTGACTGAGAAGTTCCTGGTAACCACAAAAGCACTGTTCACTGGAGGACGATGTGAGCTATCTGCTTAAATACACCATATTAAGCTGAACAAAAGAGAACAAGAGGCTGAATGGTAATAATATATTTTGTCTAATATTCTATGACCTAGATATTTCAATGTGTAATTACTATACAAATTACTGAGATAATTTACACCTCCAATTATAAATTGTTTGAAGTTAGAAGTGTATTTTGTGTTTACAGATCATCTCAATTCAGTCTAATTATAGATATAAAAAATTCTAATAGTCTATATTGCTAGGTAAAAGCAATCAGATGAATTAAAATTATTGAAGCAATACATAGATAACTGAAAGTAGTTTACTTTTAGGTTCTATTTTCATTATTCTCTGTGTCTTTTTCTTCTTTCATTAATTTATTTATTTGTTTGTTTTGTACACGGCGTCTCATGAGGCTCAGGCTTGCCTCAGATGGTCTAGAGCAGAGAATCTGCTCACCTCTTCCTCCCTGTGCTTGGACTAGAGGTGTGAGCTACCATCTTTGTATTATCTTTGCTGATGATAATAGGCAAAATGTGTGAATAAAACTTTTATTTTTTTGTTTTGTTTTTTGAAGTTTCCTTAAAGCATAGCTAAATTGAGAAGGAAAAAAGAGGGGAGAGAGGGAAGAAGGAAGGAAAGAAGGAAGGAAGAAAAGAATGAAGAAAAGAGAGAACAGAATGAAGAAAGTTAGTTTTAATAATAATTAAAAATACATCTTATTTTAATATGACTAATGCTTTAAGTTGCTAAAAGTTGGATTCCTATTATAAAATGTGTCATTTTCACCTTGAAGACATATTTTAAATCGAGTGTTCAAGTCTTCATCTAGAAACAAATGGGAAAAAAGTACAGGTCTGGGATGGTAATTTAAGTTCTTTGGCAGCTCTGATTTATGCAACATTGAATTAGAAACAGTCTGGGCCTGGCTAGTAAGTTCACTTAGACATTATTTATTGCCTTTGAAATTCACTGAAAAATATTAGGGTGACTATGGCCCTTCCAGGCATGGACAGTGGTAGCACAATAAGAAAATTCTCTCCTTTACACATTCAGCATTGTAGAACCACCAACCAACCTTGCCTGGCAGGTACCTAATCAAGGCATATGGCACTGAACCTACCCTTTCAACAGGTAAAAGTTATTATATGCCTATAATAACTTGTGATTAATAGTTACTTTATTTTCCAGTTCTGCATGTACATATACACACATGTTTCTACTTGTAGGTGTATGTGTTCATGTATGTGTATGTGTGTACATGTGAAGTCTAAGCTTAATGTTAAGAATCACCCTCTATAAATAAGATAAAAGTAAGGTTGTGTAGTCCAGTGTCGAAGTGCAAGGACATGAATATCCCAATCCCATGATCACTTATAAGCAAATCATGCAGTCAGAAATGTTTTTAAATTTAGAACTTTAATTTAGAACTTTTTAGATTTTAAAGAGTTTTTTGTTCTTTTTCTTAGAGTTTATGGACACTTCTATAGGCCATAAAGCACCATGGAATTAAAATTATATTTTTTGCTGCATGAAAGACAGAAAAAGTGACACAAATTAGAATAAATTTGTGTTTTGTTTTTCAGTAGACCTCTGTGCTTATCATGATTTGCCACAAATAGGTTTCTGGAAAACTTTATATATGCATGAACATACATTTTATGTATGTATGTTTGTATGTATGTATATATTCATATATTTGTCTGCATATGTGTATGTGTGTGTATGAGTATGTGTCTGTTTGCAAATATGTGTACATGTGTGTGCGTATATATGTGTATGGGTATTGTATAGAATTGTATGTGCATAAGTGTGCAAATCCATGTGTGTGCACATGCATGTGTGTGTGTGTGTGTACACATGTGCGCCTGTGTTTGTGTCTGTTTTTTGTTTTTGATATAGAGAAGAAATGTAAAGGGTTCTGTATTATATTCCTCTCTGAGAGTAGTAAGTATATTACATTAGATTTCTTATGTACAATACTTAACTGATTCTTAAGGAAGGTAGAAAATTTCCAAAGATTATTGGAGCTATTTTCTAGAATCTCTAAGGGACATTTTCAAAAGCTGTTTTTTCACTGTTATATGTTTTAATGTTAAGGTGGTGTTACTCTATTCTCTGACAGTTGTTCCCCAAATGAACCTGTCCCCACTTCATAATCCATCAATCAGGACTACACTGCCCACCGTTGGTTCCAGGAATTCAGAGTTTCTTATGTGACAAGATGAAAATATATATGGACCCATAAATATTCTCCTAAAATCCAGTTACAAAAAAAATAATAGTAAAAAATGCATCCTAACTGGGTAATCCTACACACAAATATTCAGTAGCTCTTTCCTAGTGGCTTCCTCTATGAAAGGACACCACAGTTCGGCTCTTCATGGTTTCTATGATCTTTCCAGGCAATAAACAAGCAAGTTTGTTCAATTAAAAATGAATAAAATCCTCAATCATGCTCAAAGCTGGGCAGTCAGAATGTGTACCAGACCTAAAAGAGTTTGAAGGACTCATCCAATGCCTCAGACTCAGAGAGTTAAACATAGCACCTCAACCAGACCTGCAACTTCAAGTGACTGGCCAGCCCAAAGAGATTGCTTCTCAGAGATTCAATGCTCCAGATTTGACAGGACACAGACAAAGCAATAGTACTTTTATATTCTCCATTCCAGAGGATATATTCATTCTGGGACAGTTTGCCACTAAGTTCTCAGTGAATGGACCAGCTATGTGGACCTTTCTGAACCAGTAATAAGTTTTGGACTAATATGTGATAACTGAGACCCACTCAGCACTGCAGATGCCAATGAACAATACCAAGTGCTATGCTTACTCTAGCACTTGGATGGCTGAGAATCACATTGTTTCAGAAACTCTAGTGAGGCTACATTCATTGGCTGCTCATTCTTACATACAGGTAGATTCTGAGATATTTTTACTAGGACTAAAGTGTCACCCTCTTCTTCATGTATATTATTTCACCTTAGGATTCAACAGTCTTCTGATAGTCTATCCGAAGCTGTTCACCAAAGGAAAAATACTTTAAAAAAATTAAGACTCCTTAGCCACCATCTTCTTTTATTTATCAGTTTGTTCAAGTTACAAAAAATACATTAATTTTTAAAAAAGAAAATTTGAATGAGTATGTTATCCAGTCACAGGAACAAATATGAACAATTTTGTGCTTTTGAGGGCTGGTTATTAAGGAAATGGGTTATTAGTTATGCCTATAATAACTTGTGATTAATAGTTACTTTATTTTCCAGTTCTGCATGTACATATACACACATGTTTCTACTTGTAGGTGTATATGTTCATGTATGTGTATGTGTGTACATGTGAAGTCTAAGTTTAATGTTAAGAATCACCCTCTATTGTTCTTCCATCTTGTTTATTGAGGTAGAGTCTCTCAGTCAAGCTCAGAGCTCGCTGGTGTGGCTAGTCTCCATAGTCACCTCTGAGGATCTCCTGTCTCTGCTTTGCAAGGTTGTATGGAGTTATAGGCAGGCTGTCATATGTAGACATACCTAGATTCTGGAAAGAACTCCAGTTTTCAAATTCTTGCATTAACCAAGCCATCTCACTTTGATATTTAATAGCACTTGTTGATAGCTTCTTAGATGTAACTCTATACTTTGTGGTAAGTAGAGAGACAGCTATGTCACAAACACACACACAAACATTCACACACAAAAACACACATACATTCGCACGCACACACATACATACAAACAAAAATAAAGATATTTAAGCACTAATCTTTAGTAGTCATATTATGTTCCACCTAAAGTATTATATTGCTTGTCCCAGAGCACAATTTTGCTTCTTCTAGGTAAATATTTTCTATGTTGAAATAAATCATTAACCAGATATGAATAGAAGAAGCATTCAGCAAAAATTTTCCACGAGGATTTCTTAGTGGTTTTCCTGACCATTGTGCGGCAGAATGAAACAGCCCTTGGTCTTTGCATTCTCTTGAAACAAAGCTCTAGTAAAATGCTGGGGAGGTGTCTGTGGAGTCCACACAGGGGATATATGGGAAAGCCTGGGACACTTCTTCTCAGCAGGTGATAAAGGAATGGTGTTGCTGATGTTCTGTGGTGCATGTCTTACGTCTTCCAACATAAGACATGCGTATAATGGAAGGTTATACTTTTGGTTAGAGAACTCAGGGAAGCAATAGAATGAGAAGTTTGTGGCTTATTGGATAAAATTTAAGCTGTAATTAATGTTTATCTGAGTATGTGCACTGACCCGACTATCTATACAATGTCAATAGTAGCAATGTTGAAAAATATCTGGTATATTATTAAACACAATTTATGATTCCCATGGCTAATTTTTTGAGCAAATATCACAGTATTTGCTATGCTTCTGTCTAGTTTACAGTCATAAAGAAATTTAGACTTCTCTAAAAAAAACACACTTCATGTAAAACATCATTGCACAGATGAGAAAATTAGAATACAGAGAGATGAAGAATGTTGAAAACATTCATTGGAATTAGTCAATTCCACCTGTCAAAGTGTCACATGTACCCACTGCTCTGGACTGCTTCATTCAATCACTGACTTTGGTTCTTGACATATTTGGGGAAAGGAAACCCCAAATTTAACATTGCTATAATCAAATTGGTCTGTGGGTATTATCTGTGGAGCACTTTCTTGATTATTGACTAATATGGGTGTGCCTGGCCCACTGTGATGAGTCTTGGCTGTGTGCAAAAGGCTAGCATGAATAGCCAATGAGAGCAAGTATTTAATCAGCATTCCTGCCTAGTTTTGATTTTCAGCCTTGAGTGTCTGTCCTAACTTCTCTCAGTGATGGATTGTGACTAGACATGTAAACCAAATAAACCTTTACCTCCCCAAGTTGATTTTTGGTCAGAAAGATTTATCGTTGCAACATAAAAAGCAAATTAGGACAATCACTGTGATGAGACATATAACTTGGATGCTTGTGATTCATTTTTTTTCTTTATTTATTTTGTATTCATCAAGAAAAACAGTAAAATGAATTTAAAATGCTGATAAGTTAACAATAACTATAAAGAAGATAAAAATCATAAGCATGACTTATCAAGGGTGATAATGCAAATAAGATTGCTACACATGTATTTACTTTGTGTTCAGCTTTCCCTCTGAATTTTTTTCCATCCCTGTATATCCTCATTCAAGGTCCCTTCCCCCTCCCACCACATAGGTCATTTTTTCTTCTCCACAACTCCCCATCCCCTCCCTGGGCAGGGAGCAGGCAGTCCTATGGTCCCACTGATTCTAAGACATAGGCATACAGGCTAAACCTACTTCTGTGAATTCAAAAGAATCTTTGAGAAAATCTTGCTACTCTGCACTCCTGTCCTGTATATAATATGGGAGAGTATATTTAAGACATTTTTACTCCAATTTTATTACTTCATATATCAAATGACTTGTTAAGTGTGCAAATGCTTGGTTTAGGGAAGGGGTTGAGGATCTACATTTCTACCAAGTACAGGAGAGTGGCTGTGGGTGCCACTCTCACTTTGGGAACCACTGACTTAAAATACAAGGAAAGGCTGAATTATTTCTCAGAAGCTGAGTTGAGAACTACACACTCCACTGCTGTAACTACTTTATTAATGACTAAACAGTAATCTTCTCATTTATATTACTTGCATCTCTTTTCTGTCTTCTTGTTGTGACTTGCTGCCATGCCTCACCTCTGCCTTACCAGTGTGCAGGTGTATGGTGGCTTTAAGCTGTAATTGGTTATATTATCTTTGGGGCACATTCCTTCATGTGTTGTTCTCTTCCCATGGGGAGGACTGATAGTCAGCTTGCAAACCACCTGTATTTTGGTCACATTGACTGAATTTGGCTGTAGAGTGTCCTTGCTTCAATTACCCAATTTGCTTTCAGTATGCTATGCCTAGAAGCCATGAGTAAATTAGTAATACAGAAGGCCCAGTCACATTCCACTTACTTATATGTCTTTATACTCACTTACCACTGGCTTTTGAAAGGAGCTCAAAACCAAATTCTCTTCTGTTCACATTAATAATTCTTGAGCAGGAAGGGGAAAAAATACACACTATGATTCCTTCCTCTTTGAAGTGCCTAACTAAGTATGTTTTCTCATGGGGATTAAGCCTATTTCCTATTTCTATGACAGAAGTGTGTAAAGGGAAGAGAAGAAATTATGGAGACCTGCTGCTAAAAATGAACAATCTAACTTCTTTTTTTTTTCATAGTTTGTTGAGGTCAAAATTCTGTGGTACCTACATCAAGTTTCATCTGACAAGAGAAAGAAAATCAATATGCTGAATCAGCCAACAAGAAGTTATAAAGTTTGGGAAATTTCAAATAAAATGTTAGAAGAAATAAAAAAGAGCAAAAGAAATGCAATTCATCAAAAGTATCTTTCCAGAAACTTTCTTTAAACTCAGGGCCAGAATTAGGGTGTGATGGAACCTAGGGTCAGAGCAGCTTAGCACAGCTGAAACAAGAATGCATTGGCCTAACATAAATTGAAACACGGTGAAGGCACAGGTGTGGAAAAGGATAGGTCCTAGTGTCTCTTCACAACCTTCCTTCCTGTCACCCACTAGATTCACCAGTACATACTTCCCAGTGGCAGAGCAAGGCAGAAAAAAATGACAGAAGTGGAAATTTTCACAGAAATAAAATTTCTATCTTCAATAGAACTCAAGGAAAGAACTATGTTGACAGGAATGCAAACAGATAAATGAATGTAATACTGTCATCTGGATTTATCTATAGATTTCATGGATGATAAAAGTTCATTATAGGTTATGAGTCTTGCTTCACCATTTTCTGTTTCTCTGTCTTTGGCTAAGAAAGATCTTTTTGAGTCTTACTTATAGCATTTGTAAAGCTAAGATACTCCAAGCCTAATGGAAATTGAGATAATTGATTTTCTGTTCTAAAGATTTATTTATTTTAAGTTTGTGTATGATGTGCACTACATGCACAAAATCCCCACAGAAGTCAGAAGAAAGTATCAGATTCCATGGATTTAAAGACAGTTGTACATTATCATGTAGGTGCTGGGAACCAAATATGGGGTGTCTGTAAGAGCAGGCAGGCCTTTTAACTGCTAAATCATGTGATATAAGGAACAAATTCTTATAAGGAAGTTAGCACAGTAACTCATAAGAAAAACTGAGGATTGTTTGACTAGCCTAGGTTTCATTTATTGTGTGTCTGACACTGATGCATGCCAGAGATCCTCTAATTTTAGTTGAAGACATAAGTCAGTGATCAGTTACACCTGCCTCTCTGCTCTGCTTTCTAAGTATTTGTTTTAAGCTCTTTGTTCAACATAAGTTGGGATGGGTGGGCCATGGCCACTAGGATGTTTCAGCACTTTTGAAATGTTTATACTCTGCCAGATCCAGTGCTAAATGTTCAATTTTTCTTAGTGTGTTGGCCTTTGATGTGGAGCCTTATAACAATTTCTGTGAAAGGTGCCACTTGGATACCAATTATGTTGTCACTGTTGTTATTACTTTGCCAGAAAGAGTCAATTTGCCTTTGTCTGCCCTAGAAAAAATGCCAACCAGGTCAAGAGGGTCACTGCTTTCTGTTACTTTGAACAATGTGAGATGAACATGCTCGCAATGGAAAACAATGAAAGCTTCTAATTCAAGCATCTCATCTTTCCAGAGTTTCTGTGCTCAGTGAGGGTCATGTCACTTGTGCTTTTAAGAAAGGCTTTTAGCTTCAAAAGGACTAGGCAGCCCTGTCTTATTTACAGAAAGGCACATCAAATGGGAGAAAGATCAAGGTGTATCCATCTTTAGTCCGGGTGTCCGGTTTTTCTTGGGACATCTATTTTGGAAGTGAGTAGGGGAAAATCAACCTGATTTTGTTATTTTGAGGTCAATTGTTGCCCTCAAAATACTAATTGAATGGAAAATGCTACCCCAATACAGAAGAGCCAAATTGTTTTAAGCTCTTTAGCTGTCATTACTGAGATAACCCCATAGCTAAAACACTTTACTCTGGCTAATATTATTATGTGAATCTAAGTCAAATGCTCACTTTGCATTTCCAACATACCATTGTAAAAGAACCATTTTTCACATATTTTTTTTCTTAAAAAGCTCATTTCTAAATTGTAGTAACTTTATACTTAGAAAATGTACTTTCAGAATGAGAAAGAAACACAGAAAGGTCCCAAAGTCAAGTATGAACTTTCTCAGATGGCCTAAGATTCAAATCTAGCTTTGCATTCTGCATTTTAAGAAACTTTCTATTTTTAAATTTACATTTTGTGAAGATGTTTGAGATATTCTTACAAATTGGAAGCTCTCATGTTAATGTTTCCATTTGTTTTACTTACCATAAAGGAACCATCACGTTGCTTGTGGCTTTGGTCTGTGAATTTACACAGTTTATACAATATCACCTTCTGCTAGAATCAGACTTAAATGCTGAGAATTCTGCCCACTCTTACTGGTCCATGAAGCATCTAGGTAGAGGTGACCTTATGCAGACTTTGGAGAGTGTTCTATTGTGATTTGATCAATGGTGTAATCTTTATCAAAGTTCAACACCCTAATTTTCACTAGGAAAAAAGTACTTTTAAAGTTTAACATGTTCTTTCACCCAAACAAAAAGAATACACATTTTTCTCTGGACATGATAGAACTTTATCCAAAATTCACCACATATTCAGACACCAAGCAAGTGTCTACAGCTACAAGAAAATAAAATAAAACTGACTGCATTCTATTAGACTACCATGATTTAAAGCTGGATATCAACAGCAGAAAGCTTACAAATTCCTGAAAAATGAACAACTTCCTACAAAGTAAAAAATATGTCAAGAAATAAGTTATAGACTTTATATAATTAAATGAAATGATAATGAATACATAACATACCCAAATTAATGTGTCACATTGAAATTTGTACTAAGAGGCAAGTTAACAAAACTGAGTAAGACCAAAAAAAAAAAAAAAAAAAA
>PVIH01029183.1:0-14066 GCA_004025045.1 Sigmodon hispidus | reverse complement strand
GGAGGGAGATAGGGAGTGGGGAGGAGGGGAAGGGAAGAGAATAAGGGAAACAAGAGGAAGACAGAAAAGGAGGAAGGGAGAAAGAGAGAATGGAAAAGATGAGAATGGGGAGGAGAGAGAGAAAGGGAGGGAGAAGGGGAGAGAGAGGAGAGCAAGAGAGAATCTACTGTACAAAGAGCTGCACATGTAACAGCATGCTCTATTTTATATGTAGCCTCAAAAAAACCAAACCAAATAAACAAAAATCCCATAAGACCCTCTAGTCTTTCCCTTAGAAAGATCAAGTAACTATTAATTCATCCAAAGTCACATAGTTAGCAAATGGAAACACCAGCCAATGAATCCAGGCTTCCCACGTTTTTAATCAATTGGCTATATAGCTCTGCTTCAAGCCAAGTCAAGTACACAAAATTATATTTTACATAGTTTCATGTCTTTGTAGATTTCCTAGAAATGGGCAATTGGTTTGTATCAGATCTCTCTGATAAAGAGGCTGTACATACAAAACAGATAAACATAATCAGATGCTGGCACATTGTAGCTTGAAGATAAATATGTATCATTTGCTCATTAAGGCACAAATACATAGAATAACCTTTGAATTTTCATGAAGAGACCAAAGAGCAATGCAGTGAACGAGACTTCTCAAACTGACACAGAAACCACCAAAGAAAACTTACACATCTTGACATCTTTCAGCTAAAACTTGGGATTTCAAGACAAACTAATTAAAAAGAAATCTGTTACCCTTGAGCTCAGAATAATGCCTTACAATTGTAAATAACCCAGTTTTATCCCAGACGAGGTTTAGTCTGTCTAGAACAGTGGGTGGAGTATTTTAGATCTCTGTCTCTGTGAGTATAGTTTTACATTGTTAAGTGCTGGAAACCTTGAGAAGTATATTGTTTTAGATTTTTCCCCCAAAGAGATTAGAATGCACAGTTTTGTTTTGTTTTGTTTCATTCTGATGAAAAGACAGGGAAAATGCATCAGACAGCAGACCACTGAAACTGAAGTTGGTGATGGACCAGAGGCAAAACAGATATGTACAGAAGAAACAATTTGGTATTTGTTTTCACACAGAAAGACACAAGGACCTGTATTTTTTTCTGGAGAGTTTGGTTAGAATTGTTTATGTTGGATACTTTTCAAAACAGATGTTATCAACTGTGGGGCATGTAACTTCCTATTGAACACTCTAATATGCTTTAGTTGTAAAATTAACTCTTCTGCAAGTCCTTGGCTTGACCTTTATAAACTTATGAAGTAGAAGCTAATTAAACAGTATAGAGTCTCTGCTAAAAATAATCACCTTGGCTAAGGAGTAATTGATTGCAGCCATAGTAGATTCTAATGGTAATTAGATACCTAGAGGTCCAGCTGTCAATTAACTCTAGTCCTTCTGCTGGTAATAAAACCATTTATCTTTGCTGCTTAAGAAGATATGATCTAAAAATTGCATCTCTGAAATCAAGTGAAGGGTCTTGGAGTGTAACTCAGTGGTCGAGGGCCGCCAAGTACTCACAAGGTCCTGGGTTCAAATGCTTTTCCTGAAAAGAGGGGAGTGGTTTAAGTGAAAAGTAGGAGAAAAATTGATCAACATTTTCTCAATTTTACAGCATACAGAAATGAACATTTCTGTGTGGAAAAGCTGCTCTTTGTTATGATGCTTTGGAGTATCTAAGATTCACTGATGTGCTCCTCAAAGGAACATGTATCTTGCAGATGTTGCCTGGACTGTTCTCAGCATCCAGAACACAGTATTCCTGAAGTAAGAACTGTTACTTATAGCTGACTTATGATCCGTTCAATTCTGTTCCTGCTTTCTTTGTATATTTTAGGTCATCTAGTGTTAGAGGTCTATATATTTGTAATTGTTCTGTCTTCCTGGTGGGCTAATACTGTTTCACCATAAAACGTTCTTACTGTCTCTAGGAAGCTTCCCCTTTATATCTCTGATGTATCTCTGCTCTGCTTCTGTCCCCATGCATACAGGAATGTTTTCCTTCCTTTTACTTTAAGTTTGCATGTGTCCTTACATCAAAGTTAGTGTCTTTTGACTTTTAATGTCACTTTCACACATATATGTTATTATGTTTTATTTCTATCTCTCTTCCTGTCCAATGTCTGTGTGTTTATTTAGGAATTGGATGGTGAGCCTCCAAAGAGTGAAAAAGAAAGAAAGAACCCCAAAAGATACTCAATACTGTAACATTTTCAACAAATCATTGTAGATAATTAGATGAGCATCAGCAGATGGGAGCAACATCAGTCTTGGATGTGAAAAAACACATTTAAATGGAGCTTTTATTAGAAGGGACTTAGAAAAGGAGGCATAGCTGCAGTGGACATCGCTGAATCCCAGACTTCCCAGTCCACTGAAGCAGCTCCACTGCTTGTACCCTGACATGATGGAAGATCTACTATGAACACTGACATTTGCCTCATCACCTTGCAATTGCAATGTTGGTGTGTGATATGCAGATGATATTCAGTGATTTCAGCAATGCCAGAAAATTCTAGAAATAATTCTTAAGGTAAAAATTAACCATGACTTTCAATGAATAAGAATGTCAGATTGCTTCTAGGAAAATGATGGAGGAGGTTGATGCAATTAGTGTTAAAGAATAATCAGTGATCAGATAATCATCACTAATGAGTTTAAAACAGAGACATGGCAGGCATCTGTTGTGTGGAAATGCACCTTCTCTGTGCATGTAAGGCTTACACAAGCCTGTCTCTTTCTTCTTCTTCTTCTTCTTCTTCTTCTTCTTCTTCTTCTTCTTCTTCTTCTTCTTCTTCTTCTTCTTCTTCCCCAGCTATCGAAGAGTAGGTTCAATTTCTAATCATGCCTTTGTCTACTTTTAAACTATAAGAATGTGCTGTGCAGAGAAGAACTTTTTTTTTTCTTTTTCACACTCATGCAATAAGCTTTATTGAGGCACCAGTCTTGGTTTTCTCTAAATTTTCATCATGTTGTAAGAATGGTTACATTGTTAGGACTCTGCCATTAGCAGTCAGTTCATGCTGCATTTCTCACTGTTTTTCTAATTAAACATTGATATATACTGAAGACATTTGATAGTTATATTTTAGTGTTCGGAGTGCTTTGGCCACTGACCAAGATCTTAAGAACAGCAGGCAGAAGAAGTGACAGCTGCAGTTGAGTTGAACCTTCTTCATACAGTCACCAGCAACTATTCCACATCTAACCTTAGAAATTCCTGAATCACCAGGAATAAACTCTGGTCCTACTGCAAGATGCTCCGCAAACTTCCCACGCCATTCAACTGCCATCTAAATTCCAAGGATTTAGTTCCTTTCTATGAAGTTTCCTCAGCAGTTATTTCAGAGTCAGTGAGCTCCCAGTAGCTCAGGTCAGCTGTCTCTGAGGGTCTTCTCCTCCTGATCCTGATCCATTTGCTCATACAGTCTCTCCTCCCTCTCTCCAGCTGGACTGGGAGCTTGACCTGGTGCTTAGCTATGGATCTCTGCTCCTGCCTCCATCGGTTGCTGGATGAAGGTGGCTTCTAGGAGCACATTTCTTACAGAGAAACACCTAACTCAGCTTTGATACTGGAGGGAGGGACTCGAACCTCCCTCAACTAGATACGCCAGACCGAACTGACTCACCTTGGGACTCCTTGCCCTCCTTGGGGAATAGATGGGGAGATGGGGTAGGGAGAAGGTTGAGAGAGGACTGGGAGGGGGGAAGGAGGGGAGCAGTAGTGGGTATGGGAAACAACATTTTAAATTAAAAAAATAAAGATAACTGGCAAAAAAGAAAGAAAAAAGGAAGTTCTAAATCACAGATTTTCCATGAAAATCAGGGTGAGTGTATGAGAGTTGGGGCAGCCTGAGCTGAACTGCAATAAAGATTTTTAGAATTGCATTTAAATAGGGCTGGGAAGTTTTTAAAAGTTTTAACATTTTTTTTATTTATTCCTTGTGTTTTTCACATCATGCATCTCAATCCCATTCATGTCCTGTTCCTCTATATCCGCTCTCTGCCTTTGCAGGCCCCGCCCAATAAAATTTAGGGGGAAAGTTTTGTCATGGAAGCTGTGGTGACATAGTAAGTAAGTCAAGAAGTGAACTGTTTTGCCCATACATCTTTACTTGCAAGTGTTCATTACAAAGAGTCATTCATTGGTCTGGCTCAAGGCCTGTGGTTTCTGCTACATTATACATGCTGGGCCCTCACTGGACCTCCTCTATTATTCTGCTGTTGCCTTGTATTGCAGAAATTAGGCAGCTTTGCGTCTACAGGACCAGTTCCTTCATGTTCTCCAGCAGATAGATCATAAATAGGGTGGATATTGGGGTGTGCCAACCCATAACCCTAATTCAAGGCCTGAGTAGTTGCAGGGTTGGTCATCCCACAAGTTGTTCCTCGACCTCACCACCAGGGTGAGCTCTCTACATTGCCTTTGCAAGTTCATACTTGGGAGCATGAGCAAGGGTCAAGGACCAGTTCTCCTGCTTTCGTGTCCTCAGTGTCAGATCTCACATACCTACACCTTCCGGACCAGCTCTATGTTGTTGCTCAGGCATGGTGTAGAGGCCACTCTCCAGAGTGCTGCAGCAGATAGTGGGCATGGCTGATTCCCCTAGTCTAATGAACTCAGGGCCAGTTCTCCTACCTGCCTCTGGTGTTAATGAGCAGGAGGTAGGGGGACATCTCTCTCCCACTCATGCCACCACATGACAGGTGAGAATGGAAACAGTTATTTCATGTTCACAGTATCAGGGCTGGCTCACCCACACCTCTGCCAATGGGTTGGCTCTATTTTGCTGCCCATATGAGGTGCAGGGCCTACTGGCCCGAGTGTTGCAGCTGGTGGGAGGCAGGAGCAGCTCTCAGGGAGCCTAGAACAGTGATATGGTGATAAGTATAAAATTAACTATTTGATGAACATTCTAGAAACAAATATGTAAAAAAAATGATAAAAACAAGGAGATTTAGGAGCACATTATATATGTACCAATTTCCCAGCTTGCTGGTCTGTGTCTAGCTCTACCTTTAGTTGTTTCTTTGTATGTTTACACAGTGAGTTTATTAAGATGAAATAGCTTTATGTTGAAAATGAATCTAATTCAGTGTTGTCAAAAATGTTAAGGCTGTTTGCATATATGCAAATGATTAACAAGTTTTTAAAGGTGCAAACAAACAAACAACAACAAAAACCAAATCCATTAAGTATAGCTAGGCAGTAGCAGGAGGAAGACGGTGGAAGTCACGGTCTTCATTCAGCACAGGTCAGAGGTTCTGAGAGCCCCTGTTTATGCCAAGCTCCATGCATGCTAGGGTTTCCTATTAGAATGACCCCACACATCCTGTGTACTGTGAATCATCTTGGATAATTTTATTATCTGCTACAATGTAATTGTTATACTATATTATCTAGTGACAGTTCTGATAGATAGATAGATAGATAGATAGATAGATAGATAGATAGACAGACAGACAGATAGATAGATAGAATAGAGGTGTTTTTTCTGATTATTTTTAGTCTGTGGGTAGTTGATTCAAGTATGAAGAACCCATGGAGATGGAGAAATGTCAGTATTTATTTATGATTTACACCCTGTCTCCTGGATCATAAAGATTTGATGCTGTTTGTAAGATGCAATGAGGTCAAAAGAGGATAAGCAGGAGAAGGTGTCCTTGGAGAGCACAGGTGAACTTGGCATCATTGACTACAATGCTTTCATATATGTTATTTCCCTGTGCCCCTGAAAACCTGCCTCTCTTAACTATCAGACAGAGTTGAGAGTCAAGAGGATGTTAAATACTGGCAGTATTATGACAGTAGTAATTGTGCTGGGATGAAAATCAAACCAGCATTGATACTTGACATCACTTGAACTTGCCTTTTCTCTTTATCTCCTGGTTGGAAGGCTGGAAAACAATGTCTAATGAATCCCTTTTTTTCCCTCAGTGTTGGTCTGCAAGTACTCCTGGGAAGAAATAGACTTCAGGCTTCTCAGAGGCTTTCAGGTGGAACAAAGGAAAGAAAGGGATTATTCTCTAGTACAGTACAGAATCACAAAAACATACTTAATAGCCAGCAGTGACCACATATTTCATAGCAAAAGGCTCTGAGGCAGGCATACAGCCACTGCACACAGATAGACGCATCAGCAATAACAGAAAGAAAGATAACCCCAAACCCAAAGATACCACAAAGTAACAGCCAATATAAGATAGTCAAGATATTCCACTGGAATCATACAATCATATTGTATAAATATGGTATATTAGATTGTAAGTGTGCTTATATCTGAAAAAATACTGATGTGTAACTTGTTTTTAAACCTGCCAAGTGGGAGTTAGCTAAAGATTACTAATCTGTAGAAATTTACTTATGAGATACTTAATGAGTCATTTTACTTTTCAATGATGATGATGATACCATGAAGTCTCTATGATGCTTACTTTTTTTAGAATATAAGCATTGTATAGTGTTTAACACATTACCAGTTTGTGGTTTAATAATCACAGCACAGCAATGTGGGCATCAAGATCTAGGCTGTGCAATCCAACCAGGTAATTTATTTTTCTCTTTACTCGGGAGGGAATTCTAAACAAACTATTTTAATGCCAGCCAGTATTTTTTTTTTTTCAAAACAAGCAGAGAGCTAGCTCAAACTTAGCAATCTTATAAAAGCATTTTAAATTACCAGCAAATCACCAAGGGAGCCACCCAGAAACTACAGAAGGCTTCCAGGAACTAGAGGAGATGACAGCAGAACCCAGGGGTGTTGCTCCCTAACAAGTAGCTTGAAGGGTCAGCCAGAATAATATGCTTTAAATGATTGGAGGTCAAATGAGTAACATAATTCTTAAAATGCTAATAGGAGAATGGGAAGTAGATGTATGAAGCCATGAGAACTAACAAGTTACATGATGTTCACAAGTCCTTGCATTGGAAATAGATGCATCAAAGCTATCACTTGGTCAAATGATCCTCTCAAAATCAAAATCACAGCCCATGCAGCTACATCCAGCTAACTCAGAACACATATGAAAGGAGCTCCTTCCCCTGGGACAGTTAGTGGGTCTCTTCTGGCCATCCTTTTTAAGAGCTGTGTTTACTTCACAAAAGCAGGGAAAGATGGGCCCACTAACTGTCCCAGGGAAAGACATAGCATAGGACCCTGAGTGGACCAATACTATAAGATCCTTGCTCTTTGCTGAGCTATCAGGGTTTCCAGAAATCATCTCATTTGAATTTTCAACCTCACATAATTTTCAGATCCCAAATCTAGAGGCGTTCTAGACTAGAATCAAAATCTTTTCATTAAGTCATTTGTTATCTATAAAGCACCTGATGATTTATTTAAAATCATATTTTTGTCTTAAGTTCAGGCACCAACAGTAGTATAAGGACAGGATGGTGCTGTGGTTTGGATCTTGATGCCTGTCAAATTCTCAGTCTATTGAAAGGCCTGTCATCAGAATGTCGCACTACTGAGAAATGGCAGGGCATCAAAGGTGGGGCCTGATGGACAGAAATTGGGTCATTGGACTTTTGGATTGGAACACTGTCACTTTTTCTTCCCTTATTGTTTCCAAAACACTGTGGTGAAATGGATACCTCTGCTCCATCACCTGCTCCAATGCCAGGCAATTCTCCCTCCCCAGAGGCCCAAGAAAAGGAGGACTGTTTAATCAGACTGAATGAAATCTCTGAAGCCAAAATAAAATTTTTCTTCTTTTACATTGATTTTATTAAGTATTTTTAAAGTAATAGAAATCCCACTGTCAAATAATGAAATGAAGGGCTTGACTGGTGAATGTAAATTCTAAGAAAACATACCTAAAGTATCAAAGGACACAGAAAAATGTAAATGCCTCGTTGCAGGAAGCTACAGCTCTTCAGATAATTAAACTTGGCTATCTATGCCCTGAGAAGTTAAATTATCATCTCTATTTTACAGAGCATAAAAGAAAGAATCCAAGAGATTGAATAATCTCCCCAGAATCACAAACTCATTTCTAGAAGAGCCTACATTCAAGCTCGGACCCACCTGATAGGCAGCCAAGTTCTGAGTCACCTTGCTGAAAAATATGGCCTACTTGTTCTTCTTCCAAAATCAAAGACCCTTAAACATAATCTACTGCCTTGTCAGCTCAGAGCCACCTGCATATTGTGTTCACATGTTGCAAATCCCATGTGAAGAGAAAAAGTTAGGAAGAAAAGTTTGATGCTTGCAATGGGTAGATGATTCTCTTTCAGTGTCTTCATACTTAATTCTCATAGTAAACAAAGTTGAGTTCTCAGATAAGAAAACTGAGATTCCAAAGTTAAACCACCTGCTAAATCTCATATTTCTCTGAGATTGGACAACTAGATAAAAACTGGAATTTTACCCAAGGAAAACCACTTCTCCATACTGCTACTTACATTCATTCTAAATTGATTTGTTTTGTGCATGTTCTCTCTTCTTTCTCTCTCCTCTCTCTCTCTCTCTCTCTCTCTCTCTCTCTCTCTCTCTCTCTCTCTCTCTGAGTGTGTGTTTGTGTACACATGAGTGTATTCACATATGCTTTGGGCAGGCATGTGGAAGTCAGAGGTCAATAGGAATTTAACTCATAGCATAACATGTTGTGGCAAGCAGCTTTACTCTCTGAGCCATATTACTGGCTCTAGATATTTGTTTAATGAATAAAATGCTAGGGCTAGTGACATGCATCAATGCATAAAGACATTTGCCATTATGCCTGAGTTCAATCCCCAAGACCTGTGAGATGGAGCATCAACTTCCAAGAGTTATCTTCTCACCTCTTCACAAATAGCATGACATAGTCAGCCCTCCCACATCCACACAGACTGATGCTCACACACATAATAAATAATGCAATAAAAAGGGAGAAAGTATTAATAAAAAGGGAGAAAATATTAGAAGGGATTGACTCTTTCAAACATTGTAGGAATACTGGCTCCAGTCATATTTACAAAATAACAACATAGCAAAACCATCAATGCTGTTAGTATAGTCTTAAGGAAAACTGAAAGACAGGACTATGTCCACACAGAATAAAAGAGAGACTTCTATTTAATTAGTCTTCATGAATTTTCTCCAGAAGTCAGGAATAAGCCTCAAGTTGTTGGTTGATATCACTTATGTTTCCAAATAAATATATTTCAAATTAAAGTACTGCCCACCAGCCAATAGTTAGAATTTTTATGATTGATGGCTACAGTGATTTATGCAAATAAAGCTGAAGTTCTCATCATACTGAATTTTGCACTTTGTAAGCTCTTCTAATCAGTAGATTCATTACAATGTGTTTTGTATCAGGAATTATGAAATGGCCACCATAATAAGGCATTCCATTATATTTTCAAGCACTAGAATTGGGTTATTAAATTAGACACACTGCCACTGGGAAATCTGGAATTTATCCCAATTAACAATGACAAAGAGAAATAAAGGAAAATATTATTTCTTGGTCTAAATACAGAGAATAATGTCTTCAAAGGTATACTTCCATGAACAATACTCAGGAAATCACACACACATACACACACACCACATGCACATTTACACATACGCACGCACCACACATACACTCACTCACATACACACACCGCACACACTCACTCACACGTACACACTCGACACACACACACACACACACACCACAAACATACCACACACATTCACACATACTCACACACCACATGCACACCACACACACCACACACACACACCACACAGTCAGACACACACATACACACACCACACACATATTCACACATACAAACACCACACACACTCACTCACACACACCACAAACACACCACACACACATTCACACATCACATACACACACTATACACACACACTCACTCACATACACACACCACACACACACACTCACACATACACATACCACAGGTATACACACACACACATTCACACACACACACATACACCACCCCTCAAACACACACATACTCACACAAACACACCACACACATTCACACATACACACACACTACACACACATACTCATACACACCTCTACTCTCACCAGTTACTATGTATAAAGCAGGCACTCAATAAAAGAGCTACATGAAATTGCTTTTTTTCCTCTCTTTGTCCTTTGGTTGCTATTTCAACACAATTGCCACCACAATGATCATTGAAGGAAATGTTACAAGTTGCAAGTGGTCTCTGACAAAATCAATATTCTTCTTAAAGAGCAGTTCCAGAGAAATAGGTTATGCACATTTTTATCATCGTAGCTCAATGATGCTTGAAACAAAATCCCCATATATACACATATACATATGTATATATATGATTTATGTAAATATGCTTAGGTAGTAGTTAGGGACTTCAGAAGCAGATTTGTAGCAGTGAGGATTCTGCTATTGTATGTGTATCTTGAGCTAAGGGGTTAGGGTTACAAAGCATGTAAATATATTCATTTGCTTGCTGCACTTAGCCTACAGACAAACATTACTATCTGGGTCTTGTGGTAATAAAGAGGGGTAAGGATTAGAGAGAAAGATCACATAATATAGAGAAGTTTTTAAACTATATCCAAACTTCCCGGGTCTCAAAATGAGTTTCTAGTTAAAAAAAAATCAGAGAGATAACGTCTAAATTCTTCTTCTCTGTGTACTTTTCAACACAATGTGTCTTTCTAGGAATCTTCACGAAGAGATGTGAACAAGATTTGAGGGATTACAAGTTATAGGGTTCATTATATATTTATTTCTCTGGAAATTATTATTATGGTAGCTAAATTGCTAGTCAGGATACCAGCAAAGATAGTTTGGTCTTATGGTCTGTGTTATAAATGCAAGAGATGCTTAGCACAACGCAGAAGGTTCTCTCTCTCTCTCTCTCTCTCTCTCTCTCTCTCTCTCTCTCTCTGTGTGTGTGTGTGTGTGTGTGTGTGTGTGTGTATGTGTGTATGTTCCCACTCGCTGGTCACGCCCTCCTTCAGAGAAGGAGATTAATTACACTTGTCTATGAAACTGATAATGAAAGTCAGGTTCCTAAACTAAACTCTCATGATGGCAAGTACTGGTGCTGCTTCACCTGCCCAGAGGTTTTATGGGTAACTGGTGAGTAGCAGGTCCTGGATGAGCATGATAGTCATCCCTGCCTACGTAGTATGAACATTGTTGATACATAAAACAGGGCTAAAGAGCAGGAAGTCATCAAGAAAGGAAGGTCTGAGAAAGCAGAAACTGGACCTTACTGATCCACTAAGCTGACAATCATGCAGCATTTCAAGATAAATTAATTACTAAGCAATTCAAATTAGAGACAAAGGTTGTTTTGGAAGAAAACAATTTGGTTAGAAGTCACTAGACAAATGCAGTACAATTCACGGTTGATATACAAAGAGAGGGGAAAACAGAGATGAGCCAACTCTGTGGACTTCAATTAGGATTGCTTTCAATGGTGAAGATATCTCTTGCTCTGAGTAGGAGGTTGTCTTAGTCAATGTTCTATTTCTATTAAAAGATGTCATGATCATGGCAACTCTTACAATAGAAAGCATTTAATTGGGGCTTGCTTACAGTTTCAGAGGTTGAGTCCACTAATCTCATGGCAGGGGTGGGAAGTCATGAAACTCTCATCATGCTGGGATTCTGTCTGGCTTCATTATGTACATGTCTTATGAATGCAGTCACAGTCCATGTGAGTTTGTGTGTGCAATGGCCTTGTTGAGTCTAGCAAATATTGTTTGACTGTATATAGATACATAAACATCTACTCCCTGTGGCTCTAGCAACCCTTTTGTTCCTTCTGTGATTATTCCTGAGCCTTAGAGGAAGAGAGTGTGAATATAGATGACCCATTTGGAGTGAAGATTTTACATTCTCTTATTCTCTGTATTTTAACCAGTTGTGGGTCTCTGTATTAATTACATCTACTACAAAAAGCTATTTCTCTAAAGAGGACTGAGAGATGAATTAATTAATGAGTATATAGATAAAAACTTAGGGAACAGTTTAATACTATGCCCATTTAGAAAAATCACAGTATTAGTTTTCCCTAGGTCCTTTAATCTAGCCAGCTATGATTTACATCTTAAAGCATTAAAAACACAAATGATAGATGACATTTATTATAGTGGGATTATTGTATGTTGTAAATATTTGTCTTTCCTACTGGTTTAATAAAAAGCTGATTGGCCAGGGAATCAAGGAAGTGTGGACAGGACTACCAGACTAAGAAAACTCTGGAAACATCTCAGAGTAGATCTGAGATACTGTAGAGATGCCAGGAGATACAGAGGAAAGAAGTTGAAATACTGCTGAGAAAAGGTACCGGAGCTGCATGGCTGAACAAGATAAGAAAAATGGGTTAGTTCAAAACTAAAGAGTTAGCAATTTATATGCCTGGGCCCTAGGTCAATCCAGCATAAAATTAATGTAAGCATCTGTGTGTCTCTGCAGGACTGTAGGACTTCCAGTCTGCTGGTCTGTAGGTTCAGGTCACTGGGCTAGACCAAAAAGGCCACACCAGAGACCTAATACAACAAATGGCAACCCAATGTGGGTGATATACACCCACATAATGCTTGAGAAAGACTAAAAAGGGTTCTAGAGCACAAAACCAGTGCCAAAAAGCAACTGCTAAGTTGTGTCTTTGATGGGATCATGGTACAGAGAAGCTACGATGTTCAGGCTTGAATTATAAAATGGCTATTTAAGCTGTACCAAGGCTGGTTCCTGAAGGCTCCCAGAAGACTTAGTATAAAAACAAGTTGCATATGATGAATTTAAATTTTCTGTTTACATTGGACAAAAAGAAAACAGAGTCAAAGATGGCTTCTCAGTGGCAGCATTTTCTTGAATCAGCTCTTTTTACTGGAGGCAAGCAGAGGCTTAGCTTTTTTTTAAGTAGGCTTTCTGATTCAGTCTTAGAGGCAAAACACTTATGACTTTTTTACAAGGCCCTGCTGCCAAATACTTAAATGTAGTTAATGAGCAGCAGGCAGCAGTGCTTTATTTGGTGTTTATACTGACTCTAAAATTCCCCAGAGTGGTAATTATGGATCCTACCAGTACCTCTGCTAAAAAACTAAATTCTATGAAGCTAGACTAGGAGTTGAGTGGAGCCAGTCATTCATCCTAGCAAGCCTTTAATCCTTAGCCACACCTTGACAGATTAAAGGTGTGATTAAAAAAAAACAGAAAGAAAGATCTAGGTTGGTCAGCCACTCTAGCCAAGCAAAGGTGTGGTCAGAAACAGAAAAAGATAAGAGATATACAGTAGAGAGGGGTTAAAAAAACCCTGTAAGTGGTCTAGAGTATATTTAAAATAAACGTAGGCTTGGAGAGAGAAAAGAAAAAAAAAGGACAGAGTCCTTAAAAAAGAAATAGAGTAAAAAACATAATATGCCATGTAAAGATGGAAAATACAAAGTGTATCTGGATACTGTAGTTATTGTCTTGTCTTTAAGTTTCTTTGACTGAAAATAAATTAGTAATAGCTGCTAAAAGCCATTTTATTATAGATAGTGTTGGATTAATTCAACATATATATTTTATAAATGAGTTGACTTTAAAATTGAAATCAAAAGATATGCTACTTTGAAGAAGAGGGGTTTTTGTTTGTTTGTTTGTTTCTACAAAAAATAAAAAGCTATGGATTTATTCCCATTTAAAGAAAATTAAGTTTGATGGAGGAATGTAGCGGGAAATTAGGAACTGTATATGTGAACGACATAGGAATGGAGACGAGCTGGGCGTGGTTAACTGAAAAGGATTCCGGAAGTAGACCTTCGAGGGAGGGGACCAGGACAGGAAGTCGTCATTCTCTCACGAGAGTTCCCCGACCGAGTGCGCAGTTCGCTCCAGCTGCCCGGGAGTTCGGACGTACGACGTGGGGATGAAGAATCTTCCTTAGAAAGGCTCCAGCGCGCAGCAACCTCATCCTGTCATCTTCTCCTAAAACCGGCTCTGTTTTGTAAGCTATTTTCTCCAAATAAACCCTGTTTATAAACATATCTCAGGGCGGGTTTTTACCGCGATAATTGGCGCCTGAACGCGGGGCTAATTCGACAAACCCGCCGGGTTCCTCAC
>PVIH01029182.1:0-14070 GCA_004025045.1 Sigmodon hispidus | reverse complement strand
TTTTAGTTTTACTATTTTCTTTGACTGATATATCTATTTGAGCTACTGAGTCTTCCACTTCAGAGATTCTATCTTCCATTTCTTGAACTCTGTTTGTTATGCTTGTATCTGTGGTTCCAGCTTTTTTCTTCAGGTTTTCTATTTCCATCTTTGCCTCATTTTGTGCCTTTTTTATTGCTTCCATTTCAGCTTTTAGTTCTTGGCATGTTTCTTTCACAGATTTGTCCATCTCTTCCAATTTTTTGTTTGTATTTTCTTCTATTTCTTTAAGGCTTTTTTTCATATCTTCTTTCAGAGCTTCGATGATCATCAAAAAGGAATTTTTGGTGTTGCTTCCTTCTGTTTCCTCTTCATTGCTCAGTTCAGGTCTTGTATTTGTAAGATCACCACTCTCTTCTGGAATTACCATGTTGTCCTTTGTATTATTATGTAATTTTTTGCATTGACGTTTGCCCATGGCTTCAGTGGTTCACAATTAGATGGCTCACCCCTCTGGTCAGGGTCTGAGTCTGTCCTTCAGAGACCCCTGCAGATGATGGCTTGCTCAGTTTGAGGTGGTGGCGCGTAGCCGTGCAGCTTCCCTCAGCAGGAGCTGTGGGTCTGGTGACCTGCAGAGTTTATCTGCCCCTGCTCCAGAGTGTGCTGGGACTCTGCAGACAGCACTTGTCCCGGGAGCGGAACTGAAAGCTATGGGAGCTCGACTCTCCCTCCCAGGCTGGGATATAGGCGCTTGGGCCTGGTGACCCCTCCTCACCTCTGGGTGGTCTGAGTCTGTCCTTCAGAGACCACTGCAGATGTTGGCTTGCTCAGTTCGAGGTGGCGGCGAGTAGCTGTGCAGCTTCCCTCAGCAGGTGCTGAGGGTCTGGTGACCTGCAGAGTTTATCCGCCCCTGCTCCAGAGTGCACTGGGACTCTGCAGACAGCACTTGTCTTCTCATCCTCTTATGAAGACTGGGTTAGATGTTCCTCTGAAGGGAATGGGCTCTGAGGTGCCAGCCCATGAACAGAAACACCATATAATCCCACCTCCCTAGGTTACACATACTGCCCATGACAATCAACAGTTGCCTTCCCTTGGGGACATACCACCTTTTCCCAATGATTCCCCAAGAGCTGATCTTGATTCAGGGAGTTCCCCAGCACTCCAGCCAGTCATGACTGTGGGAATTTTCCTCATAATCCCTATCCCCTTGCTCATACATACTCTCCTTACTTGCTCTCAGCTGGATCAGGAGCTCAGCTCAGTGCTCAACCATGTATCTCTGCCTCCACCTCTATTCATTGTTGGATGTAAGTTTTATGATGAGACAGGGTGGTTATTCATTTGATTATAGGGGAAGTCCTGTCTAGGCACCACCTTCACTATTGGTTGGAGACCTAGCCAGGAATATTCTGTGAGATCTTGGAAGCTTCCCTAGCACCTGATCTCTTTCCAACCTCACATTGGCTTTCTCTATTAAGATCGCCAAGTCTTTTTTTTTTTTCTTTTGTTGCTCCTCTCTCTCAGTCATCTTCTCTAATGATCTGTTCCCACCTCTTCTTGGTTGCAACCCCTTATGCTCTGAATTTGCTAATGAGATTTTCTCTATTTTCTTTTCCTAGGGGAATTCCTGGATGTCTCTCTTAAGCTCCTTCTGGTCCTAAGCTGTTCTGGGGTTGTGGTTTGCAACTTAGGTATTCTTTGTTTTTTTGTCTAAAGTCTATTTATGAGTGAGTACATACCATGCCTATCTTTCTGGGCTTGTGATACCTCGCTCAGGAGGATATTCTCCAAATGTATCCATTTGCCTGCAAATATTAGGATATCATTTTTATTACTGCTGAGTATTCCATTGTGTATATGTACCACTGTTTGTTAATCCATTCTTCAGTTTGAGGGGCATCTAGGTTGTTTCCTGGTTCTTGCTATTACAAATAATGCTACTATGAACATAGTTGCACTAATGCCTTTGGGATATGAATGTGCATCCTTTGGGTATTGCTGGATCCTTGGGGAAATTGATTCCCAGTTTTCTGAGGAAACGCCATACTGCATTTCACTCTAGCTATATAAGTTTACACTCCCACCATCAATCGAAGAATGTTCCACTTGCTTTGTATGCTCTCCAGCATAGGCTGTCATCTATGTTTTTTTATCTTAGCCATTCTGACAGATGTGAAATGGTATCTCAAAGTTGTTTTGATTTGCATTTCTCTGATGGCTAAAATGTTGAGCAATTTTTAAAGAGTCTTTCAGTTATTTGTAATTCTTTATTGAGAATTCCCTTTTGTAGCTCTGAAACCCATTTTTTAATTGGGATATTTAGGTTTTTGGGCTCTAGTTTCTTGGGTCCTGTATATATTTCAGAAATCAGTCCTCTGTCAGTTATAGGGGTGGTGAAGATCTTTTCCCATTCTGTAGGCTATCAGTTTGTCTTATTGACTGTGTTCTAGGACTTACAGAAGCTTCTCAGTTTCAGGAGGTCCCACTTATTAATTGTTGTTCTTAGTGTCTATGCTACTGGTGTTGTATTTGGGAAATGGTCACCTGTGCCAATGCATTGGAGAAATTTTACCGTTTTTTTCTATCAAGTTTAGTGTAGCTGGGTTTATATTGACGTCTTTGATCCATCCACTTCGATTTGAGTTTCGTGCAGGGTGATAGGCTTGGATCTATTTACATTCTTCTACATACTACCATTCAGTTATGCCAACACCATTTGTTGAAGATACTGTCTTTTTTCCATTGGCTATTTTTGGCGTCTTTGTCAAAAATCAGGTGTTCCTGGGTGTGGTGGTAAATGTTGTGGTGTTCAATTAGATTCTATTGATCCACAAGTCTGTTTTTATGCCAGTACTATGCTGTCTTTATTACTGTAGCTCTACAGTATAGCTTGAAGTCAGGGATGGTGATGCCTCCTGAAGTTCTCTTATTGAGCAGGATTGTTTTGGCAATCATAGGTTTTCTGTTATTTCATATTAAGTTGAGTATTGTTCTTTTAAAAATTGTGTAAAAAATGTGTTGGGATTTTGCTGGGGATAGAATTGAATGTATAGATTACTTTTGGTAAAGTTGCCATTTTTACTACTTTGATCCTACCTATCCATGAGAATGGGAGATCTTTCCATATTCTGATATCCTGTTCAATTTCTTTCTTTAGTGACTTACAAGTTTTTTCAAACATCTCTGCTACTTCTTTGTTTAGAGTTACACCAAGATATTTAATGCAGTTTTCAGCTATTATAAAGGGTGATGTTTCTCTTATTTCTTTTCTTAGTGTATAGGAAGGCTATTGATTTTTTTTTAGTCAATCTTGTACCTTGCTACATTGCTGAAGGTGTTTATCAGCTGTAGGAGTTCCCTGGTAGAATTTTGTGGGTCACTTATGTATAGGATATCATCTGCAAATAGAGATAGTTTGACTTTTTCCTTTCCAATTGTATCCTCTTAATCTTCTTTTGTTCTCATTGCTTTAGCTATAACTTCAAGAACGATACTAAACAGATAAGGAGAGCAAGAGGACAGCCTTGTCTTGTTTCTGGTTTTCGTGAGATTACTTTTAGCTTGATGTTGGCTGTCAGCTTACTGAATATCACCTTTATTATACTTAGGTATTTTCCTTTTTATTCCTGATATTTCTAGGACTTTTATCATGAAAAAGTGTTGGATTTTGACAAAGACTTTTTCAGCATCTAATAAGATGATCATGTAGTTTTTTCTTTCAGTTTGTTTATATGACAGATGACATTCAGTTTTAGGCATGTTAAACCATCCATGCATCTCTCAGATAAAGCCTACTTGATTGAGGTGCATAATTTTTTTGATATGTTGTTGGATTGGATTTGCCAGAATTTTGTTGAGAATTTTTGCATCAATATTCATGAGGGAACATGGTCTGTAATTTTCTTTCTTTGTTGCATTTTTAAGTGGCTTGGCTATTAGGGTGATGATGTCGTCATATAAAGAGTTTGGAAACAGTTTGCTGAGTATTGGTATTAGTTCTTCTTTGAATGTCTGGTAGAATTCTGCACTGAAATGATATGGTCCTGAACTCTTTTTACTTGGGAGACTTTTAATAGCAGCTTCAATTTCCTTTGGAGTTATAGATCTGTTTCAGTATTTAATCTAATCTTGATATAATTTTGGTAAGTGGTACCTGTCCAGAAAGCTATCCATTTCTTCTAGGCTTTCCATTTTAGTAAGTTATAGATTTTTGAAGTATGACTTGATAATTCCCTGAATTTCTTGGATGTCTATTGTTATGTCTCCTTTTTCAATTCTGATTTTGTTAATTTGGATACTGTCTCTATGCTTTTCAGTTAGTTTGAATAAGGGCTTATCTATCTTGTTGACTTTTTCAGAGAATCAACTCTTTGATTTATTGATTCTTTGTCTTGTTCTCTTATTTTGCATTTTATTGATTTCAGCCTTGAGTTTGATTATTTCCTGCCATCTATTACTTTTAAGTGAGTTTACTTCTAATTCTTCTAAAGCCTTCAGCTGTAAAGTTATGTATCTTGTGTGAAGTTTCTCTAAATTTTTCATATAGTCATCTAGTGCTATGAGTTTCCCTCTTAAGACTGTTTTCATTGTGTCTCATAAGTTTAGGTAAGTATTGGATTCATTTTCATTGAATTCCAGGAAGTCTTTGATTTCTTTCTTAACTTCTTCTTTGACCCAGACATGCATGGTTCAATGTAGAGATGTTCATTTTCTTGTAGGCTTTTTGTGATTTTGTTGTTATTGATCTCTAACTTTAGACCATGGTGGACTGATGTGATACAAGGAGTTATATCCATTTTTGTATCTAATGATATTTGCTTTATAACCAAGTATGTAGTCAATTTTAGAGAAAGTTCCATGGGGTGCTGAGAAACATGTATATTCCTTTGTGTTTGGGTAGAAGGTTCTGTATATATCTATTAAATCTATTTGGATCATAACATCTGTTTGATCCTTTATTTCTCTGTTGAGTTTCTGTCTGGCTGAAATATTCAAGGGTGAAAGTATGGTATTGGTGTTTTCCACTATTAGTATGTGGGGTATGATATGATATTTAAGCTTTAGTAGTGTTTATTCTACATTATGTGCCCTTGTGTTGGGGGCATAAATATTCAGAAATGAGACTTCATTTTGGTTGATTTTTCCTGAGATGAATAAGTAATGTTCATTCTGGTCTATTTTGATTAATTTTTAGTTTAAAGTGTATTTTATTAGATAGTAGGATGAGTACACTAGCTTCTTTCTTAGGACCATTTGATTGGAAAGTCTTTTCCCAACCCTTTACTCTGAAGCTGTGTCTGTCTTTGAAGTTCAGGTATGTTTCTTGTATGTAACAGAAGGATGGTTTCTGTTTTTGTATCCATTATGTTAGGGTGTATCTTTTTATAGGTGAATTGAGTCCATTGATATTAAGAGATATTAATGACCAATACTTGTCATTTCCTGTTAATTTTTGTGGTAGCTTATGTGTATTTCTCTTCTTTGGGTTTTTCTTCTGTGGGATTATTGATTGTTTGTGGTTTCATGGGTGTATCTGGTTTCTTTAGGTTGGAGTTTTTCCTCTAGTGGTTTCTGTAGGGCCAGATTTGTGGATAGGTATAGTTTAAATCTGCTTTTGTTGTGAAATATCTCACTTACTCCATCTATGGTGATTGATAGTTTTTCTGGGTATAGTAGTCTTGGTTTTTTAGTGTCTGTATAACATCTGAGAAGGTCCTTCTTGCTTTCATTGTTTCCACTGAATAGTCAGGTGTTATTCTGATGGGTCTACCTTTATAGGCAATTTGGCCTTTTTATTTTGCAGCTCTTAGTATTTTTTCTTTGTTCTGTAGGTTTAGTGTCTTGATTATTATGTGACAAGTAGATTCTTTTTTGGATCTGCTCTATTTGGTGTTCTCTAAACTTGTATCCTTATAGGCATTTCCTTCTTTAGGTTGGGAATGTTTTCTTCTATAATTTTGTTGAATATATTTTCTGTGCCTTTGAGCTCATATTCTTTTCCTTATTTGATTCCAATTATTCTCAGGTTTGGTCTTTCATGTTATCCCAGATTTTCTGGATATTTTGTGTTATGACTCTTTAGGTTTTAGTGTTTTGTTTAACTGATGTATTTATTTCCATTATTGAATCTTCTAATCTAGAGATTCTCTCTTGTATCTCTTGGATTCTATTGGTTATGCTTGAATCTGTAGTGCCAGTTTGTCTCTTCTGGTTTTCTATTTCCACTTTTCCCACAGTTTATGCCTTCTTTATTGCTTCTATTTTGATTTTTAATTTCTGGAATGTTTCTTTCATCTGTTTGTTTTCTTTTTTTAATTTTTTTTTCAGGAATTTGTTAATTTCTTCCAATGTTTTGTTTGTACTTTCTTCTATTTCTTTAAGGGAGCTTTTTTATATCCTCTTTTAAAGCTTCTACTATATTCATAAAACTGTTTTAAGGTTGTTTTCTTCTGTTTCCTCTTCATTTTTCTGATTAGGTCTTGATGTTGTAGAACCACCAGCTTCTTCTGGTAGTATCTTCTTGATCTTTATATCATTATATGTATTCTGGCACTGACATCTGCCCATTGCTTCCTTGGTTCACTCTTAGTCAGCTCTTAGAAGGCTCTTAGTCAGTTGTGGGCCTAGGGGGCTGTGTATCTCTAATAATTGCTGGGGCTGCTCTTAGTTGGCTCTTAATTGGCTATAAGCCAAGGAGCTGTATGTCTTCTTGTGGGGAGCTGCGTAGCCACACCTTAAAGATGGCACTGGCTTCCACCCTCCACCTTCCACATGGTGAGTGCTCTCAGTGACAAACAATTCCTTATATGGCTAGGCTGAGGATCTGGCTTGCTTCTGCGTACCTGGACCTATAGGTAATGCCCACGTGGTGTACTGGGGTTGGCTGCCCAGAGGCTATTTATGCTGTGGGTGGGTTTCCCTGCAGTCAGAATCAGAGTCAGAAAGCAAAATCAAGGTTCCTGAATAAAACTGCCAAAAGAAGAGCTAATGTCACGTTTTCCTTGCTGGTAAGGTGGGTGTGTGACAAATGGTGGCCTGTGACAGGGATTCTACTCTCAACAAAGGCTCAGAACTTTCAGTGGTCAGGGGGTACACTGGGTAAGTCCTCAGGTGATGTGGGGATCCCGCAACAAGAGCAGGGGGGTGATTTTTGTTCTACTCTGTAGAAAAAGAGAGAGCGGGAGGAAAATTCATGGATGTGCGAATCTAAAGTGAAGGTAAAACAAGCTTAGGGTAAGAAGTACAGTTTTAACCATGGGTGGTTCTTCTTCTTCGCACCCAATTTTTTGGCTCTTAAGGAGCTGCTTCATTGCTTTTCCTGAGCCTGCTCTGGTTGCTGGCAGGCAGGGGCAGAGCGGTTCGGGCTCTCCACCATATTGAAAAGCAGCCAAGAGGGGCGGAGTCAGCAATTAAAGTGGTACAACCTTTTAAAAGCTCTTTGCGTTAGAAAAATGATTAAGGATTCTCAATAAAACAGATTTAGACTCTCAAAGCCCCTAAATGGGGAAGGAAATAAAGGATAAAAGCCATGTAAAGATGGCAGATAAACAGAGAGTCTGGATAAGGGTTATTGCATTTACTTTTAATTTTTTAACTTTTAATGAGGTAATTGCAGAGAGTCAATTGATTGCTGGGGCTGCTAAGTTAAACAAATACATTTACTTTGAAGATATCTTGACTTTGAAATTGGTTTATAAGAATATGTTACTTGGGAAAGGAGTTTCTGCTTTTGTCTCCATGGAGGATCAAGGCCTGTGGATTGGTTCTGGGCCGGTGTGGTTCCATTTGCCAAGGCCACCTGAAGCTGATAGGAGGCTGTATTGGGGATTAGCACTGCAGTGAGGCAGTGGAGGGTGGCCAGGCTGCCTTAAGGTTTTTCTGAGTCTGCTCTGCTTGCTAGCAGTGGGAAACATTCGCTGGCTCCCCTGCCATAAAAAAAAGAAAAAAAGGGAAGGAAAAGGAGGATCCAGATATATAAGAATGCTGCAGATTCCCAGCATGTCAAGCCGAGCCTTCGGCTCCCCCTCCCTATGTGGAAGGTGGGAATGGTGGTTCAGAGCTCACTTTCAGCCTGGGGGTATGGAAGGTAGTCAGAACAGAGTTATGCTTAGCTTACCCAGTGTTTCAAGATCCACAAGAAAATCAATATGAGGAGCCCTTAGATTTCAAGGTGATAAAATCTCTGGCTGAGTCAGTATGGACTTATGGGATCATGGCCTCATTCACTGTAGCCCAAGTGGAGGCTTTGAACAGGCACTGCATGACACTCAGTGATTGACAGTCATCCTAAGTTAGAGCAAGTGAGCCTAAGTTGTTTACATTTCAGTCACCTGGGGAATTTCCACCTGTGTGCTCTGCCTTGGGTATATGTTTGAGCCTGAGGCACTCAGCATTCTCCCTCCACGAACGACCCAGCAGTCTTGTAGGTCTAGTTAGTGTGTCTTTAAGTCTCCAGGCCTGGGAGGCCAGTGTACCTTGAATAATCTTTCTGCTAGTGTGGTACAAGCCCTGGATGTACAAAAGGGCATTAATATTCAGCTAATAGGAGGCTTGATGGTGGTCAACCAGAGAATTGAGCTGGTTCAAGAGCAAATTGACACCCTCTGGCAGATTGTCCAACTTGGCTGTGAATGGAAATATGCTGGGCTGTGTGTGACTAGTATACAATATGACAATTATAACCATGCTGCAAACTTGTCCAAGCAATTGTCTAGTTATCTTTTAGGTAATTGGATGGGAGAATTTGACAACCTGATGGAATAGCTGAGGGTGGCTATCGTCATGGTGAACTCGACCCGGGAGGATGCCGGACTCCTGTCCGTGTTCCCGAGACCAATCTGATGCCGTGAACCATCTTAAGGAGTGGGCGGGTCTAGGAGCCTTGACAGGCCTTCTGGCGCTGGCCTCCTTGGTTTGTCTGTGGTGCATCTGCCGTATTAGGTTTTCTCAGTGTCGTAATGCAGCCATGATTATTCAAGCCTTTACAGCCGTTAAAGCAGGACAGTTCCCTTATGCCTTGGTTGGCTACCTTAAAGGATAAATTTTTCTAGGCACAGGATGCGAGTCTTGAACACTGTACTTGGGAACCACTGAGACTTGGGCCCCAAGAAGAGCATGCCTGATTGCATGTGGGTTGATACCTTGCGTCCAACCTCTGTGAAAAAGGGTATCCGACAGGTCTGGTACTCATCAAGTGGATGACACCTGAGTGAGGATCAGTGCAATGTCCCTGATCCACTCTACAGAGATCAGGCCTCTACTTTTGCCTGTTGCTATAATATAAATAAGGGGGAACTGTGGAGAGCTACGTGTAGCCTCACCTTGCATTCTCCCTGCATGAAAAGATGGTGCTGGCTTCTGCCCTCCACTTTCCACATGGTGAGAGCTCTCAGTGACAGACTATCCCATAATTGGCTAGGCTGAGGATCTGGCTGCTTCTGCGTAACTGGGCCTATAGATAGTGCCCATGTGGCATACTGGGGTTGGCTGCCCAGAGGCTATTTAGGCTGTGGATGGGTTTTCCCCAGAAGGAGAATGAGAGAGAACATGTAGCAAGTCAATCAGTCCCCGTAATAAGTAAGTAAGTCAGAAGTCAGAAATCAAGGTTCCTGAATAAAACTGCTGAAAGAAGAGCCTGGGTGTCGCATCTTCCTTGTGGGACGAGGTTTCACGCAACATCTTCTGTTGTCACAAGGGTTGTACTTAGTCAGTTTTGTATAGGGAAGCTTTTGGTGGTTCAGTTGTTGGAGTGTAATGATGCTGACTGTGGTTTGGGTGGGGTTTGGCCCATGGGATGCCCCTCTGGCTGTGCTTTGTTGGAAATTGAGCATGAGGGTGTTCTCCCATCTTTCTTTGGTTTAGGACAGAGCTGAGTATGGTTGAGGTGTTAGGGGATAAATCCCTGAGGCCAGGGTTTGGAGAGTAGCAAGGTCTCTCCTTGGCTTGAGGAACTGACTAACACTCACCTCTTCTTTCTTTCTTAAAAACTCTCTCACATATCCCTCTTCTTCTCTTTCAAATTCATCATCCTCTTTTGTTTTATATATATATATATATCCATATATGTATGTGTGTGTGTGTGTATGCATTTTCAGTTTATACAATGTTACTTGTATGTGTATATTTTCAGGACTGACCCTTTGCTACTGGATAACCAATGTATGTGATCTACATTGGAAAGACTTTCTTGAGCTTTCAGCATTCCCAGGTTCTTTGTTTAGGACTGACACTTCATGATCTTTCTCTCTTCCATATTAACAATGATTTGCCCATTTACAGGTTATGTTTAGGTAACCATGTGTGTATAGTTTATGGTTGTCACTTTTCTGACATTTCTAGGAGACACAAACTCACAGAAGACTTCCTATTTCTTTGACTCTTATTATCTTTCTGCCTATTCTTCCTCAATGACCTCTGAGCCTTTGTTGAAGAAGTTGAATTTTTGATGTTTCACTTGCAACTGGGCTATACAGCTCTGCATTTTGATCAGTTGTGGTTTACTGTAATTGTCTTTCTTGTAAAGGGATGTTTCCTTGATTAGGTATGAGAATTGCAATTATATGTGGGTGTAAAAATAGATATTTAGAACATAGTTATGAATGATGCTGTTTAGTAACATGGTGGTTGTAGGTTCTCATTCATGATCATATACATTTTAGGGTTTGTGGGGTTTGCTAGTTTATTTTTTTCTTTGTTAATCATATTGAACAACAATAATAGAAGCCTATAGGAAGATTCTCATCACAGGCACAAAATACTAGTTAGAAGAAAACTAAGGGAAGAAGGTTTTATCTGGCTCACAGTTTGAGAAGGCACAGTTCATCATGGTGGGAAAGTCACATGTGATTAAATCAGAGAGGTCAACAGTCCCTATTAAGCTCTATAGGTCAGGCAACTTCTATTTCCATAGACCTGTTAACTTTACAGCCTTTTAAATGCATGGCTATGCTCTGAGACCTCTGCCCTGGCACCTTACATAAGAGAAGATAGACATGGGTTAGCAGAGTATGAAGCTCAGGACACAGACAAACCTGCATCTACTTTCTTATCTATTAAAGGATTAGGGAATTTAATTATGCTCCAGTAAGCGAATGAGCAGCATGATGGGCATTTTTATAAATGGGAAGATCATCTGAGAAGACTGATAACTGAGTTTGATGGGATGCATGATGTAAAATCACCAAGTGATATATGTATATATACATACATATATATATGGATGTTGAAGCCTCTCTCTACTGGCAGCCAATGGTGGATACTATGGATTTCCAATTCAACATATCCTTCATGGAGTTGCAGTTGTGTGCACAGTGAGGGACTGAGACATTTAGAGGATTCAGATTAGTAAATTTAATCAGATGGTCTGAATAATAAAACTTCACTGAGAATTAAAAAGAAGGTACCATTCTTTTAAGGAAATCATTGGCTGTTCTATGTCTGTGGTAACAGGTGATCACACTGGAATCACTTTAGCCCTCTGTGGAATAATACCAGCTGTGTAGACATCCCAGTTGTATGTCTGCTGCATTCTCCTTATCAGTTACTCTTCACATGTTGCTAGAGAAAGCATCTCCATTGAATAAGCAACATATTTGTTTTCTACTTGCTGCCATCCAAAGCCTGTAATGAGGGACAAGCTATGGAGAGAATTTCAGCAATATTACCTTCTGACAAAAACAGATAAGCAGATAGTATGCTTAGGAGGGCCATGGTTTCAGTTTTATGGGATTTGGCAAAAGATAGCATATATACATACATATATAATGTGAAATTCATATATATATTAATTAGTATATCATACTGCATAAAGTACTAAAGATTTCAACTTCCATCCTGTGCTTTATCTAGAAAGACTACATTTTTGTCATCTCAGGCATCCTAAGAGGAGTAATGTGATAGCAGGTTTGAATATGGCTTTCAAGGATGTTGGAATGGCTGTGCAAGTTTTGCAGATGTGACCAATGTCATGGTGGAATTATGTAACTGCTGCTAGATCTTGAGATCTCCCAGTGTAGAACTAATATCATGGCTGCTCCTCTGTCAACCTGTGCACTATGGGAATCAGAGACAACTGAGCCACGAGTCCTAGTGTGTGGCATGAATGGGGAGTATTTTAAGGGACTTGATATGTAATACAACATGAGTGTCATTTAGTGAGTCATGTTCAATGCCTCCATTTCCACTGAAATGATTAACCCAGGGGAGTCTTTCTTGTCTTGTATTTCTTTCTTAGTGTGCAGAAGCTTTTGGTTCTGTCCTGACCGTTCCACATTTGCCTATGTTGTGATGGGAAGCTTGTCTCATCACTCCACACTGTCTTTATGGCACATGGCATTCATATCACTTATGAGTTGCCATTTATTGTTCATCCCTGTGATGGCTATCTTGGTTGATAGCTTGACTATATGTGGAATTAAACAAAACTAAAGTGGCTGGATTCATCCATGTGACATATTTTTTGGAAGTAAGAAGACTCATATTTAGTCTAGATCCTTTGAGGAGGAATATATACTCTTAGTCCAGGCCACACCTCTGCTGTCAGCCTATATAACAGACATGAAAGAAAGAAGCTTATTCTCTTTGCCTGTTTTCTCTCACTCTTGCTGGTATTAGATTCCATCACTGGCATTAAAGCCCACTCCTTTGGGAATCCAGCATATACTAAACCATCTGAAACATTCAGCCTTGTGAACTACTAGATTCTTGATCTTCTGTTGGTAGACAGCCATTTTTGGACTAGCTGAACTAGCCTATAAGCTACTTTAATAAATAACAATGATAATCACATATATACACTCATATAAGTTATTCTATAAGTTTTGTTCTCTAGAAAACTATAACTAATACAGATATGGGTACTAGAAGTGGTTCTAGAACAACAAAAGCATAAGGATGAATTTTCTTAATTATTTGGAATAGATTTCACAATTGGCCAATACCTACAGTTATTAAAGTCTCTCCAATTACCAAGGCCTCTCCTAGGAGCTCCTAGAGTATTGCAATTCATCAGTGAGAACTATTTTACAAACTTAAGAAAACAAATGTTTTTAATTATTCTGATTCACCAGTTGTGAAAGACAGTATATTTGGTGACTCTCTCTCTATAAAAAAATTGTAGAAAAAAGAAAAATAATCATTCTTGTTTGTTGCTTCTATTTTCTTTGGATAAATTGACTAAGGAAAGACTATTCTCTATGATAAAATTAACCTACTTCTAGCATTGCAGAACACAGTGAAGGATAACAAAAAACTCAGTGATAAAACTGACCTATTCCAGATATGCATAAACAAACAGTTTAGAGGTTTCTAAGTAGACCCTGGAAGAAAATTTTCTCTGCAGCAGCCACAGAGCTCAAGTTGTAGAAAACCAAATTGAATCCCTCATTATAAGAACATCTGATTAACTTGAATATTTAGGTCCCAGCCTCAGAGGGTACTGGTAGTAAAGTATAGGCCTTAGTTGGTAAAGATTGTAATCCTCTAACTCTGGATTGAGATGAGCAAGAGAAACTTACTGAAGCTTAGAGTTTTGAGCTCTCAGATTCTCAAGGGTTTTTCTTACCTGAGGAATTAGTCTCTCCACTCTCAGGAGATGTACTTCTATCCTATCCCCTAAAACATTGCCTTTTCTGATTTTTACTGAGTAAGTTAATACTTTATTGTCTGATCAACCAGCATTGATTTTCTTTGAAGAATATACTAAGCAAGACAATACTGTTGTTCCCAGGGCACACCAATAATTGCCTCCATTCCTATAAACAGACTAAAGGGCTCCTATAGGGAAGGTAGAAAGTACAGTCCATGAGGTAGTATGCTTTAATATAAAATGATATCCTAAAATTCACAGGCAAATGGAGGGATTTGGAGAATATCCTCCTGAGCGAAGTCTTGCAAACTCAGAGAGATAAGCAGGGGATGTACTCACTCACTAGTGGTCTCTAAACAAACAAACAAGAAAAAAAAGCCAAACATGCCCAAGAGGCAAACCACAACCACCGAACAGCTTGGGATCAGAAACACCCTGGACTGACCCTTCAAACCCCAGTCCAAATATAGGAACACCTGACTCACTCTTGAGGGAGGGGGGAA